>JAPWLS010000760.1:0-236651 GCA_028551675.1 Tineola bisselliella | reverse complement strand
TTACTCATTTTCGATACTACTTAAATTTTAATAATTAGTTAATGAGTAATAAATGAAAAATCACCATACTCATTAAATATCATTTGTTCATTTGATGTTCTGTCTGTTAATTTGTTTAATAATACAATGGAAATGAATTCTTTTAATATTTCATGATGATATTAAATTTGAAAGAATTTAAATATAAATCTTCTCCAATGTTAGTTACTTGGAAAAGTTTTAGTTAGCTTGAGTACTTTATGATAGCAACAAAAACAACATATAGTAATACATAACCAAAGTAGAGTTATTTTTACACTGTCTAATATAAAAGAAACTGCTTGTCAAACAATAGTTTTTTTAGTTACAATATCGGCACAATTAATTTCTTGTAAATTATTATTGTTAAAGTAGATTATTTACTATTAATTAAAGAGGTATTGCATTTAAAATAATTACTTGTTTGTGGTAATGTACGTCGTCGCTCTGTTTCGGACTTTAGACCTCCGCCATACGATCGATTTGTTCACGCGGCAGTCGTAGTAGAGACGTGTTGTGGACAGCGCGTGCGGTGTTGCGCGGTATTTTAGTGATTCTTTGTGACGTTGTGTGATGCGATACATCGATTAGACTATCTCTTTGTGCTAAGATAACAATTGTTTACTTCTAAAATGAAAGTGGATAAAGACGGCGTGTCAACCCAGCACGGGAGCGATTCCATCAGCATGGACACTAAACCCATATTTCCCGACAGGAGAGGGAGTCTCAAAGTGCAGATTGCTCCAGCGCAGACGAAAACACTAACGCACCTACCCCGTCGTCCGCCGGTGGACTTGGCATTTTCGAATCTTACATACCGTGTTCAAGAAGGACGCAAAAGCAGTAAGTTATATTATCTTTAAGTTATTTTTAGCATATTTAACTTGTTTATTTAGTTTCCGTCGTAAATTACATACATGTATCGGCCTCGGTTTTTTTTTAAATTTGCATTACGATGTATTTGATCAAATGAGGTTTACGGACATTTTATTAGGACACTCTTTAATGAGAATTTCCTAATGAATATTTAAATTCAATTAGTTTCATGTTGTAACATATTTAGAGTATTGAATTCCAACTGCATTCATATTTGATTAGGCGCACTGATAGGAATGTATTTTTTTAGTTATACACGTCATTTGAGTAATTTATTCGGTTACCTTGAATAAAGTTGATGTGACAACAATGTATATATCAAAAAACATATAGGAATCACTAATTTACGCTCACTGTAGGCACCAGTAAGGACTCGACAACACAATATAAATTTATACATTACTGAAGTTTTGTCTCAAATTTCTCTACATTTGAAAAGAGATAAAAAGTTTTTTCCAAACTTATAAAGATAACCTTTCGCGCGCAATATTCAATGTGCGATATTTTTTTTTTGTTACCAAAACTTTTGTTTATTTAGTTCGGTGTCTGGTATAGGTACGTAAATATTTGTTCAGAGTATGACGTTTTCAGTAGAGGGACTGGAGCGAAGGTGATATGTGAAGAGTTTCTGCTTACGCCGGTAGTAACGGCCTTTTTGTCATCGATTGTTGATTTAATGTGACAGACAGCTTCGTAAATAATAATTATTCTTTTTTGTAAAACTTGATATTACTAGTTAATGATTAAGTATTTTAAGACGCTCTTATTATATACAGACTAATCATGTGGAACTAATCAAGGATCCTTAACATTGATCGCTTATTTATAGAAATAAAAAAAATCTAGTGTTAAACCTAATTTGTATTTTACGAAGTTTGTTCCATCGATTGATTTAACTATGAATTTCCGAAGTATTATTGTCGGGATATTATACAATAAATATCAGTGAAAAAATCCTACGGAAGTTTGTTTAATGTTGTAATGTATAGGAGTATGTGTAATGAGCACATGAGTCATGTGATATCTATCCCTATACACAATTTTAACGTTGCTTAATGGATGAATTATCATTAAATAGTTATACATCATCGAAATAGTATTGGATCCTTCGCATGATCCAAGGTAAAAACAATGTATAGATTAAAAAATGAACTTAATTTCTCAAACCTGTTATGTCTCTTGCTGCAAGTACAATCTTGATAATTTTTAACGCCAAGGTTGTGACGTAAAACTTCTTGTATTCCACCGACATCATGAGGAATAATTAAATGATTATTTTACTACATTTTCCTTATACAAGTTTTTTCTTGAACTTGTGAACCTTTGCTGCGAAGACATTAAGTTTGTCTTTTGTTAGTCTCGATTGTATGTAAAAAATGCATGCCTTTGCCTGGCTCTGTTCCAAAAAATTGCTCATCAAAATTCTTAATTTGAATTTTGTTTGTAATGGGATAATCTTTGTTTATATATTTTATTTTATATGACGGATTAAATGTAACGTTGTTATATATATTATTTCATAATCATTTGTTGATTGAATTGTTGTCAACAAATTGTTTTTATGATTATGACGCACGATCTAAAATTGGTTATTAATGTAATACAACGTTGACACGCTTAATTAAGTGCAATATCTTTTATATAAATAATATACTATATAGACATACTTATATACACATATAATTGTCGTTATAATGTATAGTTAAATCTATAATTGATAGATGTGGAATAAGCTAATGAGGTACGTAAGATTCCAAAAAAAAAGTCACTAACATAAATGGCATAGCTTTGAGGCAGTGGGCACGTTTTCAGTCCTATGACGTCAATGTTCGATAATAACGGAGGCCATTCCGTTCACAATGAATTTTAGCAACATTTTATTGGGACGCGTTTATTTGATATCATTGGGGTTTATTTTGTTGTTAAATGGGATAGTCAAAGCTCATAACAATTTGAAATATTATATACCAAGTGTTTATTCTAAAATATGGACACTTTATTACAATGAATATATCGTTATCTTAGCTTTCTCAATAGCATTTTGGTGTTCTTCTTCACAATATGTATATAAAACCCGATATGAGCATTGTTATCGTAATCCGTTTACACAATGTACAGGGATCCTTGATTGCTATTTTGAAATACAATACCCTCGTATTGATTGTATTGTTCTTTTTTTTTTAAATTAAAATTTCATTAGAGCTAAATATTATGCTTGCAGTATTATTGATTTATGTAGACTTCGCTCACGATTACGTCCCTTCCAGGGTTGGTTATTTATAAAGAACTTGTAAATAAAAGAATAGCATAGAGTAGAATTTATAAAGAAGTTCCTTTAATATATTTTATATATAATACTATAAATGTAGTTTGCCTATGTAATTTGTGTTGAAAAAGGTTGGCTATGCAACCTTTTAAGATAATTTTAATTGTCAGTTGTCAATAAATAGTATGGTGAAAAGAAATCCCTCGTATCATTTTCAATAGGTTATGGGCCCAGTTAATGCTTATAAAAGTCTACGAGAGGAGCAGTTATAGTTAATACGTGAAGTATATAAAAAGGGAAAACAAATAAACAAAAAATATGGAAAAAATTAGTATCGATCGGTTTGATGGAAATGTGAATAATTTCCGTCAATGGAAGTTTCAAATAATTTGTGCACTCAAGGCAAAGGGTTTAGCGGCGCATATGAAAGTGAACGAAGAGCAAGAAAAGAATGAAGAATGGGTTAAGAATGACGCGACCGCAATGTTCATTTTAACACAGGCCTTAGATTACAAACAAATCAGTTTAATTGAGACCTGTGAGACAACGGCGGAGATCTTCGCAAAATTGGAGAATATTTATGAACATAAATCTGAACTAAATTTATTATTAACACAAGAAAAGTTCTACACATACAAAATGTCACCCACGGATGATATCGCACAACATATTGCGAAAATTGAAAGTATGGCTAAACAACTAAATGAAAATGGAGAAACGGTCAGTGAAAAGGCCGTAATAACTAAAATAATCTCCACTTTGCCAATAAAATATAGAAATTTTCGCCAAGCATGGCTCTCACTAACCCCGGCCATGCAAACCATTAGCAACCTAACATGCAGGCTCATTGATGAGGAGTTGAGCCTGAAAAATTTTGAAGATGAAGACAATTCTCTTTTCTACACACATGGAAATATAAGAAATTCCCGGTCTAATAAAGATGCAAATTATAAGGGTCAACAATCATCGACGTCAAGAGAGAATAGGTTTCTCTGCTATAATTGTAACAAAAGGGGGCATTTCGCCAGGGATTGTCGCGCACCGAAAAGGAGCAACTATATGAAAGAAATGAAACCGTCAGCATTCTACACAAACGACAGTAAGGTGGATAGCTGCGATAAATGGCTAATGGATAGTGGAGCGTCGGCACACATGACTTACAGAAGAGATTTTTTCAAAGAACTCACAGAATTTCCAGAAGAACACGAAACGGTAAAGTTGGGTAACCACCAAGTATTAAAGGTGAGAGGCAAAGGTATTATAACAATTAAGAAATATGTAAATAATATGTGGTCTGATGGTGAACTCTCAGATGTATTATATGTACCGGAGTTAAAGAAAAATTTATTTTCTGAGGGTACAATCACTAGAAAAGGTTTCACGATTGTGAAAGAACATTGTAACGCTTACATTTATGAGAACGGCGTTCAAGTCGCTAATGCTGTATTAAAGTCAAATAATTTATATGAATTACTTTTTAAAACTGTAGTGTATCCAGAATGTAATTTAGTTAACAAAGCCAGTTGTGATTTAAAACTGTGGCACGAACGGCTCGGGCATTTAAACGCACAAGAAGTTGTAAAAATGGGGAAAAATAAAACTATGAATATCGACACCACAAATATATATACAAACTTTTTTTGTGAAGCATGCATGCTAGGAAAACAATCTCGTTATCCGTTTGAAAGTTCTAAAAGGAATAATTTGTTTTCATGTTGATGTTTTTGATGCTTCATTGCAAAATTTTATTTTAGAAAATTGTATGTAAATTTTTACTTCATTAAATTTTTAATTTAATAACAACAATTTGTCTTATCAATATTCTGAAGTTTAATGTAAGAAGTAAGTATGAATTTTACAGCATTTAGCATCGAAGATTTTAACTACAATTAGAACAGTTTCGGGCACTAAGCTGTCATTAGTATGGAGAAATGACATCTGAGTGCCCTAATCTGTTCTATTTATGTGTGGGCCATTGTATGTATGTATGTATATACATATTTCATTTATATTCTTCTAATTTAACATAAGTGGTAAAGAAATTTCAATTATCGTGTGTTGTTCAGAGGAACGAACTTTAAGTCAATGAACTATAAATTTTGGGAATGGATTTGCCATACGCAGGTTAAGAAAAGATGTAGGCTTAGAAACGTGGGTCTAATCGATAGTCTTATAATGATTGCCAGAGAAGCTCGCATACGAAATAAGGAGGGCGCTTGACGTCGGAGGTGTCCGGGGGAGGCCGCGGGGTTTCAAGGGGGGTGGGGGAGATATGAGACGATTTAGATTTTTTCCCTCTTCTATTCTTTCGTTTTTTTTGGGGGAGCCCCCTCTCCAAAAAGGGTGAGGAATTTAAGAAGCGATCGATTTTCCTTGCATGCATTGGTATTCTTGTAATGTCTTATTTTAGATTAGAATCTTGTTTTGAGTTGTGTTTTGAATGAATCAAACGCATACGTAACTTTTAAATTTTGGAAAACCTAAGTTTCCTACCATTAAAATACTACAATACTATATACTACTATATACAATACTATATTTTAAAATCCAAAAGATATGAGTATACTATTAGCATAATTAATTTTATTTAAAATACTTTATTCGGCTTATTTATTTCTTTTATTATAATAAAATTTAACAATTATATATATAGGTATATTCTTCATATATGACGGTTTTATCGCGTTTATTTTAAATTATTTTTAATCCGATTTTTTCAAAGGTTTACAGCAAAGTTTTTTTTAAACAAACAAATAAAAACAAAAAAAGTTTCATCTAAATTAATAGCCGCACCGCGTTATTAAAAATTAAACCCGAATCAAAAGATGCTAAAAGCTTTACAAATCTACAAAAAAAAAGTCTCAATTAAAAAGCTGACGGAAGCTTTTAGAAGGTAATCCTTCAAATTGTTTCCAACGCCCCCTCATTAACACCAACCGAAAGTGTTAAAAAAAATTAACTTTTTAATCTTTATTACTCGCCCGCGACTACGCTAAACGGGTTAAATTATTATAGAACAAGACGATCTCTAATTTTTTATTCGTTAACCCTTCGCTGAGTTTATTTATTAGTGAGTTGGGTACGCTTTGCTTTCATTTTTTTCCTATTTTAATTTAACCAACCTCAAAATAATTGGGGAGAAATTTCAACGTGATTCATCTTAATCTGGTTATTTTCTTTTCACCTCTTCATCCCATTTATCTTAACTTTGCGTAAATTAATTTTGAAATTAATTGTTTTTTTCTGCCTTTTTTTATTCACAGTATCTCATTTTATTTACAATTTAACCCTATAACATCGAAAAGGTTGGTTATTTTAAGTCACAAAAGTAATATTCAACATAACCTCAAATTTTTGTTTCTCCAAATTGTATCACGAAAACAAAATTAAACAAACATAATCCAAACGAAACAAACTTCACTAATTACACAAATAAATCCAAACAATTCCCCACAAAAACTCAGAACGGCGAGCCCTAACAAACCCAGCGAATTAAAAAGAAAAAACCCAAACAGATGGAGAAAAAACATTTCCTTGACAAGTTTTATTTACCATAAACATTGTTACGGCAAACAAAAACTCGACGAAAGCGATGAAAAAGTTCGTCGTCATTAAATTCGTTAATTAATTCAAATGAAACCGCGACAAAACATTTACATTCCCTTCCCGCCTCTTTGTCTCGCAAATAAAAGAAAATCCCAGTCATTCAAGATTTTCCTTCCAAAAAAACTGCCCACTAAATGGAAATTAAGCGCTTAATAAAGCGACCGATGTTGGTTGAAATTAATTAATACTTCGCTTGTCTTACGACCTTTTTTATGTAATTTTTTTGCAATGCCCTCGATGCCCCTCTTAACTTTCATTAGGTGATATCGTGCTAATTTCTAGGGTCGGCTGACAGAGCAGGGGACAGAATTAACTTTATAATAGCGTTGTAATGAAGACAAACTCTCTTGTTTCAAAAACACCCTAATTATTATTCTGTGTAAATGATCTATCGCATTCTCTTATTACTTTATTATCGTTTGTTTCTAAATTACTTATTTGTGTTTAAAACAAACAATAGAATTACATCGTATATACAAGGTCAACACCTAACTAATATGGTAGTTATTTGACAGACAAATTATTAAAAAATAAATCAAATACATTGCCAGTTTCCTCCGAAGTTCGAAGTGGCTTAAAATTGGTTTACCGCTCGTATAAGGAATTTCATGGCTATTGACGGTTGTTTAGTTTTTAATTAGTGCCCGTGCTGCGAACACTACAGGCGTTTCGTTTTAACGTGGAATGTCGTAGACGAGATTACATTTTTCCTGCCAGTTAAAGCAATTTAATTTAAGACTACATTTTATAACGCCAAATTATTATACCACGCATTTTAAATTAGGATATGTTAATTTTAATAACACCAGGCTTGTTATATAATGTAGCAGATTATAAAAATATATTGAATGGTAAAGTAAAGTAGGTACATCCATTTTATAATTGTATTAGTAAGTAGGAAAACATATTTGGGATGAAATTAAAAACCGCTAAAACATTATCTGTACATAACGCCATGTACGTGACTCGATCAGATAATGCGCCCATTAATTTGAACAAAGTTCGCGTCGACACACCACACTCCTTATAGAGGTGAGGCGACAAAATTTATAAGTTCGATTACTTTAATCTTGGTTAACTTATGCGAGTACAATTACGAACCTGACAAAAGAAATGCACGCAATAAATCGCCTCTCTTATCGACTAAATATACCCGTATTGTTCGCGGTACTGTCCAAGGGAATGTCACGATGTAATCTAAAACTAACATGGGGTAATTAATTTAATGAAGCTCAGGTATAAAACACGCGAATGCACCCATCGCGTGAGTCGAGGATGTGACGCCACTCTCATCCCGGAAACGGCATCTGTAGCGGCGTCAATTGTTGTTTTTAGTATAATTATATGATTACACTCTTATTACATAGTTTATAACCACATTTGTTCTTTAATTATAAACCAATTACCTCTAATATATTCTATAATAACATGCCAGCCGTGTTATTAACAAAAAAGGAATGACAATGTTGAGATGAAGGATTTGCTAAAAGTCCATTCAACCCGCTCTCCGTGCAATACCCGCTCGGAGGTAGTTCAGTGGTAGGCACGTCATTACCAGAGCGCATTGGTCACGCGAATCAGAGCCGGACTGTCCGCACAATTATAATCAAGTATGGAACGGCAGTCGTAATTCTAAAGCAATCAAAGGTGTAACCATCTGTGTGTATATACCTGATACTCGATTACACACATACATGTAACTGCGTTTTGCCGCGAGCAACCTCGACTCGGCACATGCGACCGATTACCAACTGTCAGCTGTTTATGGCGGTGCATATTACTTGTCATCGTCCATCGAGATCAAGTAACGTTTTACTCATACGCGTATTTTGATATTATTATAATTTGATTTGATGTTGCTTCGTTCGCTTCTTGTTATACGACGACTTCGATTTACGGCGCGTGGGTTTTGATCGCACGTGTAATGCGGTATTTATGAATAGCTATTGTAAATATGAATTATACCAAGCCGCAATGAACGCAAAAATTTAATACTTTAAAGCTGGTGAGATTTCGAACTTGGAGTGCTTCTTATAATAAATAATACGTGTAGTCTGTTTGAGATAATATTGGAAAGGCGTAGGTGTAGGAGGAATGGTAACAGATCGACAGGCAGACAGGGTACCTGACTTGATTGTAAATCAGTGCGCTTGTTTCTAAACGATTATGTGCTAGACGCAACAATCTGATAGTTGACTAAAGTATTGTAATATAATTGTGAAATTTGTAATTTTAAGAAAACAAAATAGTAATTGCGATCCAGTGCGGTCACGGGCGTTGAAGAATAAAAGGGGTTGCAGCCCCTTTTCCTGGAGCGGCAAGTTATGGAGGCATAAACTCAGATTTAAAATAAGTTTACCAGAGACGAGATAACCCCTTGCATAGTTGTATATTATCTGTATCACGTCACGACTTAATCAAAAAGTCTACATTAAACACAAAAAGTTTACATTATTTTAATGAAATATAGATATATTGCATATTAAATATTGAAAGATAATACATTTAATTTTTATCTAGGTTGGAATTTTAATATGTAGTAAGTTTATTTGTCTCAAAAATTAAATTAAACAAAAGATTTCAATGCGGCGATAACAAATTCAAAAGCCATTTCCAAGAAACCGAGCTAATAGAGAAGTTAATATATATCTACATATTTGGTGTGTTTGTTGCGCAGAATTGATAGCGAAAGGCGAGGCAGTCTCAGTCCCCACGTGCGAACATGTCCGTCGTGTTGATTGTAATTTGTAGTGCGCGAGCGCATGTCTCGGCTCTGGGTTATTCTCATTTCGAACTTGTTTCTTATCTATTTATTTATAATTTTCTAGGAAATTAAAATATAAATATGCAAATTAATAAGTATCTATTTAAAGAAATAATTTCGTATTTTTTTTTGGTTAAAAAATAATATGAATATAAAGTTAAGTAATTAATGTAATTAACATTGAATTACCAATTTAATAATATTTTTATTTTATATTTGTAAATTTTATTGTTATTAATATTACAGAATGACTCAGAAGGCTTTGTCTCCATGTAGTGCGCGATCTCGTAATTTATAAGGTGCTCTCGGGGCGTCATCCGAACACGGATTAGTCCATCACGGGCCGAGTTATGTGAATGTAATACTGCAAATTATGGACAACCCTTAATTGCTACACGCGATCATTCTAAATTAATTATTTACGGTGTATTATTTTATCGTAATATAATATTATTTGTAATATGTGTTAAAAATTCTGTCATCTGTTTTCTCATGAAAAGTGATTCACGACTACCACGCCTTCATCATGTCAATCCTCCATGGTAACAAAGATTAAAGACAACTTTGGATCCATAGTCGAAGTTATAAAATATATTATAAAATTTAATTAACAAAACCGTTAAAATATGTTAATTATAACGAAAAATGTCAAATAAAATCAAATAGACCCCGAAATATAACTTTATCATATTTGACAACCAGAATATTGATCATAAACCACATAATTTTATCGATAATGTTTTATTGACGCCTACGCTAGAATTAATTAACATCTGACGTACATATTGAAAACCCGTTCCAAAAGTCTGATGTCAACGATCCGGTAAAATGGAACGCATCTATACCATAAAATGAATGGACTTCCAATATTTTTATTGCAATGTTTGATAAAAGTCAATGACTCATTTGTTACTATTTGTTTAAAAGTTACAGCAATTCCAGATTTAAATGTAACGATTGTTAATATTATTTATTACCTTAATATCTAGATATCTATAGTGATACTCATCTATAATAAATAAAGACTTAATTGAAAAATGTTAAATCAAATAAATAAGTCTTTAAATTATGACTTAATTTTTTATAAATAATGAGTATTAACATTTCAAACGTTAAATATTATTTTTTTAAAACTTTAAACATGAAAATAAGTAGAAACACCTTACTATGTTGTGGTCGTTGTAAAAGGTAGATATTCGGTATGAATGAAAGAATGTGTATGTGTGCCTTCGTGTTTATAACAAGCATACGTGTGTGTGTGTGATTTTTTTCTCTCCTTGTGAATGGACAGTGATTTCCGGTTCGTATTGAATCGGCCGCTGGACTTAGGGGTTTTGTTATCATCCGTCGAACGGAGTATGTCTAAACATGTGATATAAATATAGAATTTTATTACTATCAACAATGTGGAGTGAATGTTGGTCGATCAAATAACCTTTTTAATACATTGTGTTGCTCGATAGAGAGGATTAAAACTATTTATGGTGTCCTATATTTGTTGAAAATATTTTCCTCTTGTGTCATATGGTCTTGATAAAAAATAACTCTGATTTTTTTCAGTACCTATTACAGTATTTATTGTTATTAATTTAAGAAGAAATAGAATACAAAAATATACATGTACCTATATAAATTACTAAGAGATAAAAAATCTTTAAAATATTTTAATATGTGTTATGCAAAACCCCTCCCACTTATCATGTTTATTTTACATTAATATCGCTATTCAGAATTTCAATAAATTTCAAATAAACGATATCAAATTTCAATAAGCGAGTTCAGAACTTTATTTAAGAAGAGCAGCATCATTGAAGTTTACATAAATCGTTAGAGGGGAGGAAGAATAAAAAAGAAAAAATCTAAATCCGAAAAGAGATCTTGGATATGTTAATTCGACTTTATTCTGTTGAATATCGTATTCAATCCGCGTGGTCGGCTCGCAACGATCGAAGCGCGGCAAAAAGCGAATTTTTCGAATTGTGTGGAGGCGCGTTAACAGCGGTAACTGGAATTAACACATGCGTAAGGGCCGCCACGCGAATATATCACTAACCTGTGTCGTTTTTCAGAGAACAATCGACTTTTTATAACAAAAATAGCTCATCATTTTGTCTCATAATCTTTCTCTTTTACATTGAATGGAAAATTAACACGGCTCTTTTCATTTTATAATAAACACCCTTTTTATTATAAAGCATCAAATAAATGTGAGTAATGTAGAACTCGTGTTCGAAGATTAAAAGAATGAATGAACAGAACCGTTAGAACTGTTAGAAGTCTTAAGGTCGCGAAACCGTAATCGATGACAATAAAATCAATTAGCAGATAACAGGCAAACAACTAATTTGGATTCTATCTTTCCATCATTAAAGTTTATTCATATTCATAAGAATTCCATAGAGTGCAATATCGAATTTTATTATTCAAAATCATACGACTACAAACAAACATCAATTTTAATTCAATTACGTGATCGAATTGCAATTGAAACGATTTTACTAACAAATTTAACATTTTCTTTTGAATGACACTGACAAACAAAATATTCGTTAAAAAATATATTCTAAATAAAAACGAAAAGACACATCACAGACGTAAAAAGTCTCTGGAAACGAATACCGAGTTAGGACACAAAACAAGACTCGATCGCCTTATCAAAATTTAAATTTATAAAAAACTGAGGCCGTGTTCGTCTCATTTCAATAACCGTTATTCGGGTCCTATACCCTCCTTGCTTCTGTACACCCTCTAAAGGTCCTGGCTCGTGGGTGATTGATAGCTCGATTGAAACAATAGCCAGTCGACAAGCAAGCGTCGGACCCAGTCTGCGAATTCTAATAAATGCTTTTGTTTTATTTGTATAAGAAAATCAGATAATAAAGTCGATCCCTGTTAGTAGCTACCATTCTAATATAGCCTAAATAAATAAGTATAACCCTTAGTTTTTTTTATTATTGTTTTTATTAACGATATTTTTAAGTGTATATTACACACGACTTAGTCGCGGTTCAAGATCCATTTGGAGATATATGTGGAGTGTATACCTAGTGGAGGCGACCTGCAGGCATTGTCTTTGGTACCACATATTATAGTAGGACATACATATTATAAATATAGTATGGAGTATTCCCATTATTAAGTATGAAATGATATGTTATATATAAAATTAGTGCGACGTTTTTTACGTTCTGCCATTATAGTGTAGTGGCTGGTCGTAATATAAAAATGAAAGGGTCGAGTTGCGGATGTCAACGATGGCGTCTCTATGATTATTCGAGCATGTCATTACTGGACGCTTTCCTACATTTAACATTTCTTCACTTATACAAATTGTTACTTTACTACCAAAGTATTAACAACTATAGTTGCACAAACAAACGCAACAACATGTCAATATTAAATTAACGAATATTGAATTTATTTGAAGCGTGTCGAAGTAAAATTGCAAAGTAGATATTTTATTATTAGGTAAGTCCTATTATTGTCGTAAATAGAAAACATTTAAATACTATTTTTCATTGTTCACTATAATCAAATATTAAATAATTTATGGGAAAATATATTGTTATTATTTCGCATACTACAAATAGCATATATATATTTATAAGCATTAAGAATTGGTAATCGATAACAAAAGAAGTCTGATGACGTCCTTTATATATCTGAATGTAAATTTAAAATAAATTAATTACAAAAAAACATTTTAATTGATAATAAAAATCGAGTAGGTTGCTAATGTGATCTTAACTTTATATTATAACAATACGCTTCGCATATATTTGCATATGTTAATTAAATTGTTTTTTGCTTCATTATGTTTTTTAAAATAACATGTTATTTTTATATATTTATAGCTAAGGGAAATACATTACAAAGACAACACATCCATAGAGCACAAGACAGAGAAGTAAACATTTTCTACAAAGCGTAAATAAACTACGCCACAGAGGCAAGGTGCAAGTTAAATGTTATAATATTTAGCAGTTTGATCAAATAATTAACTAATGTATCTATAGTATAAGCAGTACAATCTTATTTACGTGAATAAGAAATTAATGTTAATTCTGTTAGGCAATTAACATTTTTATGTAAATTTATTATCAAAACCTCATTCGACTCAGCATGGGACCGGTTCAACGTGATTTTATTGTTTAAGACACGTGTCTCTATCTTTATTTGTTGGTGACAATGTTAATGCATTAATTTTATACAATTTAAATCTTATTTTAATCTCTGTTACGATTTCATTTATATTTTTAGAATGCATAGTTTTTTACTGTCCTAGCAATGTTTAGTGTAGCTACTAATGAACGATTATTTTAGTATACATATGGAACTACGAATTTTAAGAGATTCAAAAACGCAAACGTTCTCTTAAAGTTTACACCGTCTTATCCGTTTGTTCATATTGTCTCTGCTAAACGTGAGAACATTCATAGAATGAAAGTATATCCGTACCAATGTTTAGTAGCAATTAAGAGCTCATTATTTAATATCCTAATGACATATTATGAAAATTAAATATAACAAAAGACAAACTGTAAAGTAAACTTAATAACAAAAGTGTTGTAATAATTTTATAATTTCATAAAATTACTTCTAATCAACGTAATCATTGTCTTGTATCTAAAATGAAACCCTTTTCGGCAGTTATTAATGTAATGACTCGGGCAGAACGTAGGTACAAACAAACAAAAATTATGACTAGGTAATTAAAGAAAGGGGTTCCATTGGATAATGGTCTGATAATTTAACTTTGAGAGCAATTTTGTAGAATTATAAACATAAGTGGTACAATTTGATTACCTCACAGAAATAAATAATTGATGTCGTTTTTGTATTTATATAGTATGGGCATACAATTATACTATTTCAAATCAAACGACTATTCAATTTTGATGTACTGTTCATTCAAGGATCTCCGATAAGGCTACGTGAATAATCTTTATTAAATTACCGTTACAATAAATAAACAAATGTTAATCAGCGAAACGTAATTTATACAATTTTTTTTAATACCTCAAAGAAAATACAAATTGTTAATTACCCGCTTGTATCCAATTCGAATTCACAGAAGGCCACAAAACGGTAACAAAGCTGAATGAAACTCGGAAAATTTTATACACTCTTAATTAGATCGTGACAAAATTGAGTTTTCTGACAATTATTCCGGACTGGGATATCCGCGTCCGGGACGGTCGTAGCTTCTGTCAGACGAAGACAGAACATAGGGTAAAAAAGAGACGGAAACACAAGCAACAGGTGGCGTTTTCCAGCAATTAAGAGTGGTTTTTAATTAGTAGGGAGAGTGATTATAGGAGTCGAGATTTTGCAGTATTTTAGCGGAATATAAACCGAGGTTTTGAATAATACCAAGAGGGGAAGATCAGGGCAATTGCAGACGGTTTTAATAAAAGATTAAAATATTTATATTTGTCGACTTTTAAGACATTTTATGCATTATTGTTTATTTTTATCGCAATAATAATAGTACATATATGTATAATAGTAATTAATAATTAATTATAAGCGAGCTGTTTTAATTTTAAATAATATAATTTTATAAAAAACAATTAATTATAAATTATGATAAAAGTAATTAAAGCTAAAGAGATCACAATCTACGTTCGATTACATTTTCAAATACCATCACTTCTACGGCTCAATACGTATGATACTTAGCTTTTCCTAAAATATCAGCATTTCCTTATCAAAGAAGTTGTAGGGTGAGGCGGCGACGCTTTTTAAAGGAGAACCTGGAGGTGTGGGGCGCGGGTGGCGCACGCGTATGTGTGCCGTGTGGGTCCCTTTTGCATGTTGTGCTATTCATATATGTGTTAATGCGTTTTCTTTTAACCAATTTATAGGATGACCATACTTTCTTGCTTCATTCAACAAAAAGTATGTTCTCAAATTAAATGCAGAAATTCTTGATTACCTGGTTAATATGAAAACAGAATAATTTATGTTATTTCAATAAAGTTGATAGGGCAAATATATTAATGTTTAATAGATAATGACTGTATACGTTTCCTTTATTAAACGAAATTGTACTGTAGGTGACGAATAAAATATCCGTAAAAATATAATATTCCATAGTCACCCTACATTACCGTCTTCGCTCACACAAGCTAAAGCTTGCATATCATTTGCGCTACATATGAGACTTGTCTACGTGTGTGTGTGTGTGTGTGTGTGTATACGTCGCGACGATATTCTCGATTTTCGCATCGATGGTGTTGGTATTGATTTCGGATTGTCGTTAGCGGGCGGCGTAAAAAGAAAGGGGTCTAAAACACGGCCCGCCATTAGAAAAATGTCACGATAAGGATGTTCAATCATTTCGCTCCCAATAAGGGGTGATATCGATTTTTACCAAAATGTCAATGTTTCGCTCTCGAATTTCACTTTTGAAGAGTATAAGGGGGGTTTATTTTGGCGTTTTTTTGCACACGGTTTCCCTTGAATCATCTTGAATTAGAATGGTATACGCGCACAATTTTAAATTCTATATTAATAGTGAATTATTTTGTGACAAATGTTGTACTTATAAAATTTTCATTGTGTTGTGTTTTGGTTTTACCAGTTGTGCAATATATTAAAATAATATTATCTTTGTTTCAGGTAAGAATGTAGTGTATGCCCTCTCAATAACGAACCAGAACTCATTGGTTAAACAAGCGGTAATACTTTCGACAATAGTTCCCCTATTCGATACTAGATGGCAGCACACGTGCTTGTGTTTATTTCTCACACACGAAAGTGGCGCCCTCGGTCATGCGAGGAAAGCGAGTTTTTCTCAATTCTTCCGCTTATTAAGACGCCAGGTTCCCTACACTCGATATAGTTTCAACGGAATTACACAGGGGGCGGTGTTTGTTTACTTAAGAATTCACATGTTGTTTTGGGCTTCTTAAGTCTTATTGAAGTATTGTCCTCGTATGTACAACATTTTTACACAACACATTTATGGCTACAAATATTAAATTTAGATACGTTGATAACTACTAATTCAATTGTTTTATATTAATTTGAAAAGTCAAAAGAACTAGTATATAAAATAAGATTAAAGGTTTCATTTCTAGATTCTAAAACGAAACACCTAGGAAGGCGTGTTATTGTATGCGATTCTATAAAAATTGAAAAATATAAATCCGTATTCAAAACAGAGCAATTTTATAGGCAATACATGGTTTATTTATATGTAGTTCAACATTTTACGCACACGTAGACTATGGCCATACATTTTTACGGCCCAACTCTTTGCCGTGGTTTTACGAGAGAGCAAGGTCAGGGATTCCGGCGATCACATCGACGACGACAGTTCACCGACCGAATTTCGGCGAACTTTTACGAAATAGTACATTTTTCTGTTGAAACATCTCCGTGATTGTTTTTTGTTAGTGTTCGTGAGCCTACTGTAAATGGTCGAGACTTTTATAAATAGATTTTTAATTCGAGTTAAATGCTTTATTCAATTAATATTTAACAAATCTTAAATTTAAAGAATTATACTTGCGTTAAGCAAGAATGCGGTCGTCTGTAAGTAAGTCTGCGTAGATCTGCTTACAGTCGCAATTAAAATTACAATTTCATATTTATCTATTTTAAAGTGCATAATATTATTTTATTTTATATCTAATTGCAAATCAAATTTTGAATAAGGAATAATAAAATAAACATTTTCGTAATTAGCAAACGAATGACCGATCTTTTGTTAAATCTATCAAAAAGTTAGCGCAAATAGGTCTCTCTGAATAAGTATTTAAACAAGCAGGTAGCAGGACGTGTGGCGACTTTTTTGCTATCCTGTTTGCTCACGCGCTGTGGGTGGCCTCATACAAACCCAGATATCACTCGTTTATGTCCTATCTCTTCTTCTGTTTGTACATAAAATATTTTGATTTGTTATTTATAGACTGAATCACAATAACTGTATTCATACTCGATTTTTTCGTGATCGTTTGTTTAATAGTCAAGTCATTAAAGTACAACTTTATGTATCAATAAAAACGTTCGTAACTAATTTAAAATTAATAATGATCCTTTTACATATTGCGCGTACAATGCGGGACGTACGTACATGCGTACACGTAGTAACGCACAAAACATTTATCTGTTTTTATACAATGGAAGTGCGCGGTGTATGCTATATGCACATAGGTACGACGTATGCTTAAATTGTGTTTGATAAACGAATATACAGTTAATCAAACTAGATTCATGTATGGAAGATGTTTACTTAAACTCGATTTTGTACAAACATAGTGTAGTTCAGTACGTAATTATAAACACATTTTATAAAACGTTCAATAAAAGGTTTATAGTTAAAAAAATATATTGATGCCTTATTCGCGAATATGACAACCTCATGCGATTTATTTTTTGATTATTTTAATCCGATGTTTTGAAAGTTTACACCTACATATAATTACGCGACGATCGCGCTTTCGAAACGTCGGATTTTACTAGTACAATTACTACGATTTCCCACTCTTAAAGTAAATTAATATTGTACATCACTTATAGTTGATTGATAACACAAAACAGCGATGGCGATGACTAGATCAAGCCAAGCATAGCTTGAGAAGAAAGGGGTACCTATAGGTTAGTAAGTATTAAAAACACACATACATTGGATTTTATTCTAAATCATTCGCGATTAATATTGAAAGTAACTTAAATTTACGAAAATTATTAAAAACCAATGAAATTAGAACAATAATAGGTAATCAAATTGTATTATTTTTAATTATTATTAACGATGAAATTAAGGGAGCTAATACATTAAAACAATTAACAGTAACTCTTCAATAAATATATATCGTGCTAGATTTTTTTTACATTTTCTTTATATATAAACACTAATACATTAGTAGAATTGTTTTTACAAGCCATAAAACAAATTAATAAAAAAAGTTAATCTTTTAATGATTGTAAATTTAAAAAATAAATGGAATCAAACGACATGGCAATACTAAATTTTTATTCTTGTTTTGTTCAATGCAAAGGGATCACAGTCTAGTTCAGTAGGTATCATATTATTTTCATGTTTAGCTTGTTTTATTTTCAATTGTTTTCAGTAGAGTGATGGAATATTTACTTAATCTTCTTACAAAAGTATATCGAAGTTTTAAAAATGCTTAAATATATAGAATTTACTTAAACATAAAATTAAAATGCCAATCATTTAAAATATATTATTATAAAATATATATGCTTAGGAATTTTAACCAATTAAAAAATTAACAAAGACGCTAATATCATCGCGTATATTTTTATTTCAAAACTATTTTGTGTATCTTAGTAACTGTAATAATAATAATAAATCCTTTATTGCTTTAAAAATAATAATACTAATACAATTTAACACATAAGAGACAAATTTAGAGCAATTGGCGATCTTATCACTAAAAGTAATTTCTTCCAGATAACCAATTGTCATAGGAGAAACAGTGTTGGTGTTCTATAGGATAACAAAATTATATTATTTTTGTATTTTAAGGCCCACTTTCCACGCAGGCATCTGCATAAAACTTAAGTACAATTGGGCAAATATATACTCTATAATTTCTCTGCTAATATACGCTGTTGTTTTGGTCTTTACTGATATCAAGATTGTTGCTTTTTTTACATTTAATTCAATTAAACTTTTGGAAATAATATAATATTTAATTATAAAACGATATTTTTATTAATTATTTTAATATTTTAATAAATAAAACAATTTAACTAACATTCTATACTTAAAGCTGTTTGAATAAAAGAAATACTAATTTTATTATTTTCAATATTTTATCTGTATATGTTATCTTTTAGTGCTTAGATCCTAATAAATAATTAATGTTGTAACTTACTTATGAATTTAATGTTCCAAATTATTTTATTTTTCATTAAGGCGCATCTCTAAAAAGACATACCTACTTACATTACTTTCCAATAACAGATTTTATTATTGATAATAATCTTCTCATAAGAATTCCATTTTCTATTTATCTACGCTAATCTGTGTGCATTTGCCATTTAATAAAGCACAAGATTGGTTTGTTAACGAATTAGAGTATTCTAGGTTCATGGATTATATACAAAAGTTTAAAATAATTAAATGTAAATAAATATAAAAGTAATTAAATATAGGCGTGGCTCAATGTTAATGAGAAGCGCACGGGCACATAGGCGGCGGTAATGAACATTAAAGATTGGCGGGAGATGGTCGCCGTCCCCCGTTCCCCTCATTACTTATACAAAATACTTAAGACGCCGTCCCGCTCTCCTCGCGCTAATAGCTCGCGCCCACTCTCTATCGCCGTCTCGCTCCGGCTGCTGAACGTAATTAAGGCTTCGTTTCGCCTCGCCTCGCTCGCGGCTGGCTCCGCCTTCCGCAGAGGCATGCGGGACGTAGCATCCGAAGCGGGGGCCGGGGACAAAGCGGGCCGGCGCGCAGTGTGCCGGCGACCGTTGTACGAGTAGTGTCGCGTGCGCGTCCCCAGGATAAATAGCACGACTAACAAAAACAAACTTCTTATTCGTACCTTGGAGACAATTTACGCGGGTGTTTGGTGATTTAAACAGTTTCTCGTGTGATTTTAAGTGATTTTTTTGTTGATATCGTTTGGATTCTTGGACAAGTGCTAAAAGTGACTGCGTGCTATGCCGCAACGTGATTAACTGCGACTGCGGGCAATGCTAACAGGTTAATTTTGGATAATCTTATAAATCAGCAAACATCCCACCGGTTAATTAGGATCTGATTAATTACCAATTAGAAGATATACCATCTTTCCTTATAAGTCATGTTGAGGGAATCCTATTTAAAACTTTCTCTTGTTAAAACTTTGCAGATAAACCTTGAATTGAATTTTTTTAAAGTTTCAAATTTATAAAGTTGCATTACACTAAATCCAATTCAATAATTACACTAAGCAACCTTTAAATATTTCTTAAAATTATAATTTGAAAATTTCATTCACATTAAATAATTTCACTTAAAAGAAACCAATACACATATGTATCCATTAGGTGTCGTATTTATAACTTTTTATTTGAAAGAGAATCTCATTAGAACTTTAAAATGAAAACTTTGTATTGCAAAATTCAAAGTGTAAAACTTTAATTTAATAGTCAATTAGTTCCCTAATTTATTTATTGAAATAATGTTAACAGCATTTGTAATATCATAACAAAACATTACAAACAGTTTGAATTAAGTGATACATTTATATATTAAAATCTTTCATACTATCTTTTTTTAATAAGAATACCTGCATCAATTTATGAAAATAGTACATTTTATAAGTAATTTTTATTCCAGCACAAAATAACAATAAATCTAATAAGTGAAAATATTAATAAGAAATATTATTGTAGTGTTTTTGTGTTAGACCAATAAAAATTAATTTAAAAAACTTTTTGTCGCACATCTGACGTCTGAAATAATCATAATAAACGCCATAGTAACTGCTAAAAGTATTATAAATTAGATAAAATATTGTGTTTTTCTTTAAATAATTTTAACATTAACTTGAATTAATTTATAAGTGATGTAAATGCCATTTTTAAGAAGAATTATTAAATTTAGCTGTTATTATTAATTTTATAAATTGTATGTAAGTATATGTGACGTAAAGAAACTTGATCATAAAATATTATTAAATTGAATAATAAACGTTATAAGTCGCATTCCTGGACCCGCAGCCATCTTGGATCGAAAGATCATTCTCTTACGATATCGTAACGATCGATATTTTGGACGTCAGATTGTTTCATTAATCAATTGGGCCTGAGATTTGTATCGCCGATCGCAAACAATATTAATTTATTACTGACCAACTCCGATAATTGATTCGGGTGCGTGGGCGCATTTAGGTGAATAACAATGGCGCCAATGTTGTCCTATAGAAATTTAGTTTACTTAACATATTTGACAGATCATAGTCTAACTTATTAGGCACCAAAATAATAAAATATTCATTCGTGCTCAATTTGATTTTATTGATTATGAATTGGTGTTTAAATAGATGTCATAATAATATTTGGATATTTAGTTCTATTATTAAAGTCTATTTTTAGAATACCCAGCATTTTAACAAAAAGTTTTGACAATGAAAATTATTTGATGTAACTTCGTAACTGGTTTACGGGCAAAAAAAAATAGCCAATCATAAAAATCGCTAACCTTTTTTGAAGATTAAATAGATTTATGGTATTTTTCATTACTGCAACACCTAGTTTAGACTGAATGGCAAAATTCTCCAGCTTTTTATGTCCAATTTGACTACGGCTTGTCGGAATCGAGTTGACCCGAGGTTACACGACAAAAGCTGTGATTTTACACTTTTTGCAACAGTTTCATTTATTAAAAAAAACATCGAGTACAATGACTGTAAAATGTCTACCCGTAATATTTTTTTAGCAAAACATTTTGTAGTTACTTAATAAAATAAGTCATATTTTTCCTTAAAAGTGCTCATTATTGTAACGCAATATGCTGTAATTTATTTTTTTATTATAAATGTTATCACCACATACATTCATACCAAGTATTTGAATATCTACATATCGATTGATACATTATACCTAATAATAATAATAATATACCTAAAACTAGATAACTATATAATTTTTAGTCACGTGGATCATGGTCAGTTGTATTGTATGTTGACACTTTTTGCATTATATTTAAAAATAAGAACTTTTTTTCTAAATTCGATTCCATACTAATAATGAATACCTATAAAAAATCGTTCACTTCTACCGAAATTATTATCACAGCTCCTTCAAATGAATTTCGTTGTCTCTTATAGTTTAAGATTTCCCCTCGCTGACCCATTGAGTCAGTAAATGTGCTTTTATTTATATATGGCTATAAATCTTCAACAATGTTGAACTAAGAAATCAAAATATACTTTTTAGTAAGCCAAATACAAATATAATAGTTTAAAGTAAATTCTTTGTAAAAAATAATCACATAGCCAAATTTTCCAATAAACACAAATTATTACATTATATCTAGCACCTAATTACTACGCATTAAATTACCTATTTACAATGTATTAAATAAGTATAAGTGATAATAATCATAATATTATTAATAATATTTATTGATTGAGATTATTGACTAATTAATAGATTAGTCCTTTTATATTCTCGATTTTTCTATATTCTAAAATGTATTCACTGTTCACCTAATTATTTTTGTCATTCAAATTAGAAAAAAAATTGTACGAAATTTTTAGTATGAAACTATTGTAACATCTAGCGCCATCTATTATGCGGTAGGGGTACTAAACTTGTATCATAACATTTTTGTATACATTATTATGTGAAATTCTTCTTTCGAAACAGCTAACTTTAACATTATATTAGTTTTAAAAATAAATATAGAATAAGTATTAAAAATTATTTCTTAATAATGTGCTGATTTGTAATGAGTTGAGATAAAAAATGTAGGTAAAAGTCGTAGGTACCTATATCCGTAGATCTGTTAATACTATATCGTGTACAAGCGGACTTAAGTAATTCATCAGTAATATTGAACTGATAACATTTTGACAGCTTGTTGAGATGTTAAAATCTAAGATAAACTGACAGTATTATCCAATTTTAAATGATATCCACTGATAATAACAATCACACCTAGATCGATACTAATCAATTAGGTACAGATGATTTTAAAAAGACATAGTATTTTATTAAAAGTTACGTTAAACTCATAAACAACTAACAAAAATAGATCAAATAGAATTCAAAATGCACTTATTTGTTGATTATTCATAATTCATTAAAGCCGAGTCAGTGGCCTGTTCGTATGAAAGTAACTCGAGGCCAATAGCATCTCACCTACATCCATACATTATTCTCTGTATATGACAATAGTATTATTATTCATTCACGAGATGCTAACATGATAGAGGCCTCCTGAAAATCTATTCCACGCACCTACTTGAAATGGAAATTGCTTCCGTTATTTCGAGATCTCTTTACGTAGATTTTCAGTTAAGTTTAGTTGTTTTATATTTTTTCCTCGATCTAACAAAAAATACGGTTTGTTATTCCCAAATGTTGGTCACTATGCACAAATTAAACACGTGTAACAATTTAGGTCTATTATCAATACGATGCACCGGTATTTTAAATTGAAAAAAAAAGTCCTCTCTAAAGTGGTTTCATTTTGTCAATTGTTTGGTCAACTTATTATGACGGCAACTTTCGTGGTCCATATTCTTGTTTAGCTCAATTTATCAATGTAGAGTGACATCAATAACATTTCGTCAATTTCGTGCGTATATGGCTATGATAATTTGTTTCCGGTGTGGTGAGAAACGCGTGCGCTACGACACGACTCACTACATTCATGCCGTTCACGATTTGCATTTGAAGCATTCGTGTGGCTCGCGCCTCCGAACACACACACAATGCGCTCGGGAGATCTAAATATTAATAGATATGTGCCATATCAAATTTCGAGGCACATTTTTCATAGGCTCGTGCCGGAGATTTCTTTTGGAAGTCTACAATGGCCCTAATTTTGTATCGCACGTGCGTGGAGAATGGGGCAGATATTTCTTACTATTGCGCGCATAAAAGTGTTCTGTAAGGTTCACAAAGGTCTTAAGAAATTTGTTTAGTGATTTTAATATTTATTGACTGAATTAGTTTTTTTTATTATGTGTTGAGTTTTGTTACTTGTATCTAATTAATTTAAACAATGTCTAAATTTTTTATAGTACCTATTTGACAGACTTTATCACAAACTGATTAGATTTGAATTTTTTAACAAATTTTTCTAGACAAAAGTGTAACAAAACAGACACTTGATTGATTTTCAATAAAATCATCATAATATATAGCTTCATCCTTTAAATCATTTAAAATGTATTAATGTGAAAGTATTATGTTGCCCATAAAATGATACAGAGTATTGCTAATTTTCTCAAATTTAGCTAAACCAAAAACCTGTAAGGGGCTGGCAGACGCCTTTGTTTTATTGAATAATCGCTTCTCGAGTTTGGGCGAAGAGTGCACTGACTGGTTCCACCAAGGCCAGCCATCGAACTTGCCGTGTTGCGGTAATAATAATTGTTTGCGTTATTGAAAATCGCCCGGGGTGAGTGAGGCGCGCACAGACGCCCGCGGAATGTCGCCCGCGATCTCTCTCCGCACAATGTTGTGGCACCTTACTGTTCGTTGTACTTTGTTTAGAACACATAACTTGTTTTGTTTATCACATGAAATGAATGCGTTCTCCTAAATATATATTGATATAAAATAATAATTAATAACTATCAATTGTTTTTCAACCTTGCTATTTAACCATACGCCACAAAACATATTATTTATTATTTGATTAGCAATTATGTTTAATACTCCCATAATTAATAAACCCGTCATTTGTTTTAATATGATAATAGTTTTTCCTATTTAAATCCAATTAATAAGGGAAAATACCCATATGATTGAATAACATAAAAGTGACCCTTATAAGAATAGACCTGTCTAAACATAGTGTACGCATAGCCTTATTCTGAACACATATTATTACTTCCTTCTCACTCACACAACTATGGAGTGAATGAAACAACTGTATCATTGTATGACCATTTAAAACATTTCTCTTTACAATATGAACTCATACCTACTTAATTAAATTAAATAAATACATCCCACAGTAATTTCTGTTTCAAGCAGAACATAAGTAATGGGCAGCTATAAATAAAAGAAATTCATAAATCAATCTTATCATACTTAACTAGTTTATAGAAATAATTATTTTAAACATGGTTGTATTAAAGTACAGTTAAAAACTAAATTTTTTATTGGATAAAATTTATTATTGCCGGTAAATAACTAGAACAGTGTTCCGAAAAAGACACCAATAAGTTTAAAAATTAGTTCGTTTTCTTCAATTTTCTAGATTAGGCCGGTTGTTAGTCTGTTACAAACAGTTCCCGGATTTAATTCCTGGTCTAAATAAATACTTATTTATAAATATTATTATGATGTATATTTTTGTCCAGACGTCTATAGTATGCATTATACAAGTTTAGGTTTCAGGACATTGTATATCAATTTACATATTTTTATTATTACAGTCATGACATAAAGTGTAATTGTGCTCTAATTTTTGCAATACAACTGACTTCATATGTATTTGAATACTAATATCTGTTTTAAAAATTACTTCACTGCCATTGGATGTTGTTAACGCGTAACTAGTATTGATACGTCACATATCTATCGTAAATAACTAATACGCATTTTGAAAATACCTGGTAATTTCAAAAGTACCGCTATCGTTTAATGAAAAACAATTAACCAAATTATGATTAGGATGCTAATTAATATTTACTAAAGTGTTGTCGTAACTTATTTGCGAACATTATGTGAACAATTTAGACTTTGCGCGGCTTAATATTTACGTTTATTTTTATTATTTTTGTCCGTTTCGAAAGCTTTACAGTCATAATTTCGAGGTCACGGCGAAACTGATAAGAAATAAAATAATTAAAAAAATATACGCGATAGTAATAATTATTTATACTCAATCGTTTAATTAATTTTTAGTCTATTTTTCTTTAAATATAGTTAAAAATAATTTTCCCTCGGTACTTAATATAAAGGTGGTAGATTATCAAAATTAATGCTTCATAGGCGCCGACAATGTCATTGAGGTATCTTGTTAGCCACTTGAATGTTGTAATAAAAACTTGTTATCGACCAATAATTAACGATAACTCCCCAAAAACCTTATCTTTTATGTTTGCTATTAAATAATCGATAACTAAAACTGTTGATAATCGGTCATTGCATACTTTACTAATAATAATAGCTTGCTTTTCTTTCACTTAGCAAACGTGCCCGCTGCTGTCCATTCCATAGGATTTTTATGCGTTATTTCTTAATAACACACAAAGTATAAGCGAGCGGTGCACCTTATCAACATGGCCGATGTACTCTCGTCTTATTAGTCACAGTACACTCGTGTGCCGGACTACTTTTAAATAAAAATCTAATAAGAATTTGCCATTGTTAAAATAAGTAAGTATTTATATCGTATATCACACATTGAGTTTCAGTCAAGCCAGAAATAGTTTCAGAAAAGTGGTGGCAATGAAAACACGTTTTCCTATTCTAAATCATTTGCTCACACTCACGCATATTCAAGAACACATATATATTAATCAATAAAACACAAGCTTAGGAAAATAGACAGATAACTTTCTATCCCCAGTAACCTGTCAAAAAACCTCTGCAATCCTGACTCGAGGAGGCAAATGTAGACTGTCCAAATTAACAGTGCATACTCCTCTTATTTTCCTTGTCTGCTTACAAACTGATTCCAAAACCTGAAAATGGTGGTAATACCTCAGAACGATGTGTGATTACTCAATTTTAAAATATTTATAACAATTTAATAGTTGTAATAATTATATTGATCTATAAGTAATAACCATAACTGAACAACAATATTCGCAATTGGAATTAATTCCGTGCAATTCACAATCACAAATAGTAATTCTATTTTTACATTATATAGCCGGTGGGACCACTATTATAGTATATTCTATTTGTGTATCACATGCATGTGCTATTGCCAGTTAAGACTTTTACACACTACGTTTGCTCACTATTGTATATCAATCTGATCCGTTTATAGTGAATTAGACTTTAGTTGGTTTGTTGGCCATTAATTCTAAACTAAGCTTTTAATTTTGTTTGTTAATTAACGTAGTATTAAATCAATTTTGTGCCAATAGTGAAAACGGATATACGTAAAAAAATTGTCTTTTTGAGTTATTTATCTCAAAATAGCATGTAAATATAGATAAGATATATTCTCTTTGCGATTATATGTCCGTTTTCACTAAAGGCACGAATGAATATGAGTATGCTATAAGGATCAAATTTACAAATGCTTCAAGTGTACAAACAGCTCAAGATTGCATCCTTTTCTCTCAATAAATTTAAACAATGCAGCTTCTCTTTCTTGCCTATTGAATTTCATGCATGCGAAAGTGTCAGTATAATTAAGTTTTGTGTTACTGCGGTCAGACGTAGGTCTGGGAGGAGATAATTTCAATTGTATGCACCAATGTTATCAACAGAAGTATCGTTTCATGTTTATGCATAAGTTACTCTGCACTTTTGGACCACACTGAAATACGCAATATACATTAATAATACTATGTTTAAAAAAGCTCACTCTTCACTATTGTGATAAATATACTAGAAGATGTCAAATGAGATCTATACGGAAGCCAATACAAATACTGGAAGCAGCACTCTGGACTGCTTTTCCTATATATATATAGTGAAATAGATGAGAACAATGCCACTTATATATTAGATATTTCAATAAGTAGATATGTTTATCCCCATGGGGTACCCAGTAGGACAGGTTTTCGAACCTAGTACAGGGACCCTTGCTATTTTTATGTACTAAAATTCTTTATTAATAAACTATTTTTTTAACTATTTTATTTATTTTATCTAATGCTAAGTTTGAACTAAATACCCCCATTTACTATATAGACATGCACATTGCCCTAAAAACACACACAATGGACCTTATATCTTATATTAGTAAATATTGGTGACCCTAGTCCAATTCTTGTAACCTAATTACTTTGTTCCTAGTATTTTTAGTGTAATAAACCCAACACCCTTTACCAATGTAAATGGACTTTAAAATAAAACAAAAGAAATATATTAGGAACGCGTATAGGCATAGAGATTCCGTAGTCTTCGTCTGTTCCTATAGGACTGAAATCTTAATATTTTTATGTATATTGATATAATTTTAAAAATAGTAATTAATATAATAATCATTAATAAATAATGTAATCAAGAAGTAATTAAATAAAATATTCTTCAGTTTCTTGATTAATGATTACCAACGAACTTTGATAATTAATTATCGACAAAAAAAACTCACTTGTAAAAGATGTTCTAGCAATAATTATTATGCTTCTATTTACTATTTACGTATATACAATTTTTTTAATCGTATGTCTTTATATATTTTTTATTAAATAGGATTATAACAATATAGATCAAAAGATTACGGTTTACTCATTACTGTCATAAATACGATATATTTTGCGTGTTATTGATAATTAAAATTGCGGGCAATTAAAAACGTATGAGTATCTACACGTAATTACAATATGTAATTGTAAATCAGCAGATTAGCCGAAAGAACGTATCGGTTCCTTTATGCTTTGTTATTTATCTTTTATGGTTTAATTAATATTATATTTTTATAGATGCATAAAGCATAAGTTAAAAGTCATTAAAGTAATTTCCTAAATTCCTTCGCTTCTAATAAGATACCGCAAACATAAAACAAATACGTACTTTTTATGATGTTTATTTATTCCAACTGGAAAACGGAAGCGGGACCACTGCGTCAAAGAGGCTGTAGGTACTCAACACTTTACTAAGAATGAGTAAAATTCAGATATACAGTAATACCCCGCTTTACGCGACTCCATTATGCGCGGTTTCACTATAACGCGAAATTCAAATTTCGCGCTCAATTATTAAATTACGCTAAAAAGTGCGTATAAACATAATGTAGTCCAGAACGTATCCCTCGCGTAAAGCGGGGCATTACTGTAATACAATAGAAATTTTAGTAACCATAATTCGTATAAGATTTAAAGATACTTTAATTATGGTAGTCTAGTTTGTTGTCGGCTGTAGAAAACTCTTAATTTGCATATAGGCATTTAAAAATAATATTTTAGTAGTCGCCGTGCATCCGACGTTCAGTATTGCCAGCCATTGTTCAGTACAAAATAAAAGTAATAAAAAATGTTTTAAGACAATAGCACCCCCAGGGCCTGTACAGCCCTCTGTATAAAATGCACGTAATAATTATTTTAGAAACCTTAGCGCTCCTTGTCAGGTACAGGTGTGCTTTAATATTAATGAGTTATTTAAGTTTCAACTTAATTCCATTAATATGTCTTAAACATTTACTTAAATAATGTACCTACATATTTATTTTATTTTTTTATATATTCATTGTATGATTATTGTAACAGTGTAAATATGCTCGTGCCTATCTATAGATATATCACGATTGTTAAATTTAAAATATTTTTAAGTCTTGGTTCGAAACCCTTAATAATTCTAAGACATAATGGTGTCCGTTAAGCGTATTTTAATAACGTTTTTGAACGCGGACGTAATTACTGTAAATATCATCAACACTCGCTTCCAACACAATTAAGTATTTTTTTACTCTGCGACAATCACGTTTTGATTACTGATATGAATATATGGATATACTTAAATTTTTAACGGAAACTATAGTAACATTATTATTATTATTTTGTTCTTTGGTATAATATAACATATAAATTGATAAACAAAAATAAAATTTCATGTTTAAGTAATGATGTAAAATGTTACTTTTAAAATTAAAGTCATGTCCATAACATGATCACGTTTGGTGACAACTTGGTTTATATTCACTAATGTTTGTCGACAATTTAGATTTTATATAAAATGGTGTCGAAAAAACATAATTTTGTTGTTCACAAAATTCTTCACTTGAATGTAGATAATATCGTGTAAATAACTATTATATTAATTACAAGTATTATAGCTTATTGTATTGTATTGTAGAAGCGTCTAATGTCCCATTTTCTCCCACAATTTTGTAAATGTGTACTTAAAACCGCGTTCAAAGACAAACATCTTAAGTAGATTTCATAATAAATATTACGAAATATGATATTTCAATAGATAGGTAAGTACAAACGCGTCAATAGGTACAGTGAAAGTTGACTTTTTAAAAGTTTTTATAAATATAAATTTACGAGTATATCACAGACAAATAAAAAAATGTTATTAGTTATTGATAAATTTAAAATAATATACTATTTGAGACAAACCAAATTCAACTGTATTAGTATGGTGTTATGGTTCATTTTTAGTTGTGAAATTTGTAAGAGCCTAATTAATGTGGACGGGGCCGTTGGAGATTAATTAGTGCTGTCCTCGCGACGGTTTGTCGGCAATTAATTCGAACTAAACTCAGATTTATATGGACACAATCTCCACAGAAACAAATTGAAATTCAAAACCTGTTCCCCATTCAAAATTACGATCACTTCTGACACTCGGATTTAAGGTTTCAGAAAGTTCTAGGTAAATGCGATTTCGTAAATAATTAGTGATCACATCAAATGAATTTGTAAGTATTTCTTTAATTTGTTTATTCTTTATGAACAATAATTCAGTTAAATTAAAATTCTTTTGCGTTTGCTTTCGGAAGACACGTCGTAAATAGTAGTAATCAAGAGTATTGAAAATGTTTATACATATTTATATTTTATCGACATATTTTATCGATACTTATTAAGGTCCAGCTACCACTCGCATCTCGAGGTGAGAACGATGATGCCCCCCACTGGGAGCGTTTAGAGCAGGACAGAAATACATTCGGAATTTAAACCGAAGTTATGGTCTACACTTTTTTCTACTTATTATTTTGTTAATATTGTATAACTTGGTCTGAAATATTTGTCCTTAGATGATTGCTTTATATTCTACACAGGACTTGGTATTCGACAATGGATAGTGTTCAAGTACAATTTTGTTTAATTAAAATCAGTAGCCGTGTGAATATTGCTTCGGTAAACAAGGATATGTGCTTCATTCTCACTCACGCCATTAGCTCGCGAGCTTGACAAATATTAAGTGTCATGTTTGCCGTTCCAACGACATCGATATTTGCGTTACGCATCACTACTTTGTATTTGTCGTAGAACACGGGTGCAAGTGCTTTAAGGGTTGTCCACTCCATGCCATGCGATGTCGATAAACATTCCAAACAAACAGTCACGTACCCATACATTATTGAGAATAGCTTAACTTAAGATTCATTAAACTTGTTCCCACTTGAGTTCATTTATACGGAATTAATATAAGAGATGATTAAAACGAACACAATCTAATAAATATTATTGTAATTATTAGTAAGAGATAGTTTTTATATATTTCTCCAACGACTTCTCTAATTTAACCCTCTCATTAATTATGTATGAGTGTCGTCTTTATTGTGTCTTAAAATCAAACCTACAAAATGTCAAATGATTTATGCAATAATTCAGAACGAAATATTAAAATTGTATTATGCATTATGTCACATACTTAATAGTTTTAATATTCAAATGGGAGTCGTGCCCGCCTTTAATGTGTTTAATCAATCATACCCACGATTAATTACTAAGATATGACCGTCCATTCGTTCGTTTGATTGTTGTTGGACTATTTGACTAAGTAAAGATATTTATAACGAGCTCTATTGTCCGCTTCTCAGTAATCAAAAGTTCAAGGCTCATCGTACCCTAATAGGATGTTTATTAATTAGATGTTCGGAATAAGCCACCTCTTGCTATATGCATAAACAATCGACTACTCGGCTCGGATTATGTGTCTTTTCATTTCAGTAGTATTACCTTTAGGTATACTTAAACATGTAATTAAATATTGGTAATACCTCCTCGAAGTTTTCCTTTTGCATAGATGCCAACGTGTAATATTTAATTATCTTCGTAGTGAAATATTAGATCGTGATTGAAGAATCATGTACGTTTTGTTCATAGGATACAACTTAAGTAGGAATTACGTATATTTAATTTCCTCTTATCTCATGTACAGAATCCATACTTTAATTTATATTTTTGTTCGATAATAGAATAACCTATATTTAATGTATGTACAACGAACGATCTTAGAAACAACGAAGAGTCATTCATTAGAAGACAAAGATGGAATGTGTTGGTCCACTTTTTTATCACCGAGGTGTTAGAACCGTCCATCGTCGCTCCATTGCACCGTGTAGCATAGGTGTACCTTGTTGCTGGTTTAACGCTACCGGTTTTACACTAAGATGAAACCAACATATAATCATAGACATATTTTCTTGTCACAACAACTAACTCCAAGTTTATCAACACAGATTTATTTTGATTCAAATTTTAATATTCATAACGTGTATAAACATAAAAGTATTTCAAGTGTTGCTATCGTTATTTTAAAATCCACTATCGATAAAGATAGCTAAGTACAAGTCGTTAACCTATTAAACAAAATAAAATTACGTTTATAAGGCAGCCCATGCTCGGCCATAAAGCATGTCCACGTGTGCTCGGAATAATTACGGGCCAGCATCGAAGCCGGTAAGTGGATTTGACGAGGCTGAATCACGACCGCTGACGCAATCATAACCGCTACTGCTTAAAAACTAATAACAAATATAATGGACAAATAGATCGAGCCGCCATTGTCAATAATCAGTATAGCTAAGAAAATATTCGGCAACCACTCCCATGACGAATCTTGATATAATTAAATTAAGTTATGTTCTTTGAAATCTCGATACCAGTAGCGATTCAAAATGGCTCGATCTTGAAAGTAATAAATTCAACCGACGGATATATCACGCAGTGTTATTATTTACGACACAAAAATACATGGAATTCCCCATATCAATTTCCATTCATAAGAACTTTGACTCTACTAACACACGGGCGGTGTTCATAAAACCAGTTTGGAGGTTACATTTTGATAATTTTATTAACGATCGAAGTCTCGGGCTCGAGTCGGATGTGGAAGAGTCTAAACGTCTCATATATTACAGCCTTAACACGAATTATACAACTTTAGTGGCACAACATAGGCGATGCGTGGGTGTTTTAATGTTAAAATGTGTCATAAGTAATTATACAATCCAGAGAATTTTAATGTCCATTTGAAATGTCGTCTTCAGCATTAGAATAGAAATATAACCACATGCAAACTGGATTTATTGTCATAACATTTTATTATGCACGCAATCAAATACCGGTAGGCTCTTTAAAAGGAATCCTGTCATATAACTGCCAAAATATAATAGTCTAATAATTAAAATTATATCGCTACTGGAATATATCAACAAACAACAGATTTCTTTAATTGCATCTACGCGTGGTTCGATGTGTATGAACCTTTGGATATTCCCTTATATAGTGATGTCGAAGATTGTTCTAGAACATTATTTAAGAAATTGAAAATAATTTATGCGGCTTACTATCTCGAACATTACCATAAATTTAATTCGAGGAATCAAAACATTTGCAGACGTCGTGGTGGTGGCGTTTCAAAACATTGAATTATACTAATCGAAATAAACGCAGTTGTAAGCCACGTAAAGTCTTTTAAATTAGTTAACCCTCATAATTTGTGAGGAAGGCATGTTAGGTACTTAAGATATCATAATACGATGTAGTTTTGACAATTATTTTAAAAGCGATACGCACCAAAGCGTCGACATTGTCGCACACCGTAATTACTGTTGTCCATTCACTTTACATCATTACCGTGATTTCTACATCGTCTTGTCTTTTGTGTCTACCCACGTTCGCAGCAAAACTCTTTCGTCGGTTCTGGCGTAAATAATTTCTTTTAGTTACGACCTGACATTCATTAGGGACACATTTTCTCTTTTCGAACCAATTTTAATAGCGTTAGCATTGAGATTTTATTATCGTAATGTCTTCAAATTACTTCAGTTACGTCTTTTATTTTAGTTCATCAATCAAACCATTCTTTCAACCGTGCATTCATTACCTACATACATATCAACCGTATGCATATATTATAATAAGGTTAAGCATAGCTTTTACAATACATATTATACGCAATTATTTTGATTAGAAAAGCTAATATCCTTGGTGAGGTGCTAAATTATAAATCACAATCTCACTTGGTTAGGTATACTATTATCGAACAATATCCATAAGCAATCTGCTAATCATCGCCTCTCCTCTGATCTTTAGAAAACTTAACACATCAAATTATAAATACAAACAAGCGTCGAAGAGGTTTGTTACCGTCTAAGAGAATCAATTGTACAAACCGCTTTCGGATAGTTAATAGGGAGAAAACGAACCGTTCGTTTGCTTGAATTGCGTCAACTCTAAGAGCAGATTAATTAAACTTAGTACGAGTAAGCACTTCCATTTAAGTTCTAGCAATGTTCTTTAATTAGTGGTTTTCCATTCGCCATACACCTGATAAAAGCTATTTGACTTATTAATTGTCTGTCTTCGCAGTCGCACGATTCTAAATGCTTATGTAATTTAAACCTTATACTGAATCATGTTAAGACATAAATTATGATAATGGCGTCTAAGTTCATAAACCGTTTTAATGTATTCAGAATAATTTTCAGCTAAGTTCTATTGGCTAGTCGAGTGTTAATGTAAAGATCACGAATGGTATATTTTCAAATAGTTGTGCCTAATTTGACAGTCTCTTCGTCGTCGTTGTAAACTTGTAAATTAACTTATATTATTTGTCTTTACGCGTTCATGCTAAGTTATTTTTTAACATAAGTACAATACAACGGTTTCATCATCTATGTTAAGTATCACGAAATATAAGGCATAATTTATGCTAGACACATCTTGATTTTTTGATGGTTCGCGCATAGGTGCTAAAATACAATTTCACCAAATTTGTGTCGAATCGATCACATTAAAAATATCTCGAAAACAACACAAATTTAATTAGTTATTGCTTTCAATATTTACCGTTATGTTTAATAATGCCGAGACTAAACTTGTCTCAATTCACAAGTTACTGTTGCATGTTTTGGTATTGATTCTAATTCCGATAATTAAATTTCAACAAAAATGTTGAGCCACTCCTTAATAAGTAGCACACGAGACAGAATTTGTCGCGACCTGTGAACAATTAGCATTCGAAATGTGTTAATGACACAAATATATTCACTTTTTAGGAAAATACATTTAGGGTAGTATCTTATTACTTGTATTATTGCGAGGTTTCTTTTCTAATAAATAAATAAAAAACTTTGTTATAGCTGTCATCGTATTAACCATCAACAAAATAAACAAATGAGGTGTCACGATGTCTATTGATGACAAGTTGGTGCAATCAATAAAACCACCTATAGAAAATGTAAAGTATCCGATAACGGTAAAACTAATTATAGTTTCGGTAACGAATCGAACACTCACGACCTCAACTCTACGCAAGAAATAGAAAACACAAACGCAAAAAAGTAAACGTGATCTAGGGACTCATAAAATGACATTTTATATAGACTCTTTTCTTGATAAGAAAATATTTTTTGGGATCGTTCCTAGTATGAAAACTAAATATTTACTACTCACAAATAGGACAGATGTTACTTTCAATAATTCTCGCTTTATGAAATATACCAATTAGTTCCAAATGCGGTAAACCATACACACATGTGACATTATCACTATTTTGTCTTATTGTTAAACGAAAATATGAACCCACACAATTTAGGGAATTTGCTATAATCCGCGCAAACTCTATTGTTATGCATTGTTAGAGGGAAAGTATGCATGTGGGGGAGATATAGGATGAGAGCTTCTGCTACATGTGATATTACATGAATTTCCAAAATAAAATGTTTAATTAATATTTAAAGTTGAGTGAAGTCATCAAGAGAATGCATGTTAATATTTATTAAAAGTAATTTTTGAATAAATTAAAATTAAAGGCAAGCAAAGTTGACGCAGTCGCTTTAGGCCACCATTGCATCCTCGCTTGGTTCGTCCCAACCAGAGATGCAACGACGAAAACGCGACGGGATTCTCGTACGCATCGATCGAAGCGAGTTATTAATAATCCGCATTCACGCTCGCAGCACGAGCGCTCGCGGCGACCGCGTTCGACGACATTCCATGGCATTGTGTTCGCAGCCCGCTCCGCCCGCGACACTTTTGTCTATTCAAACCGATAAATCACCTCCTCTTGAATACAAGCATTATTTACTTGTAACGACGACCTCGTCGCGCTACATCGATTAATTAGTGTAACACTACATAGATAAGATAGCGGGGAAAGCGATCGCTTTCAATTTCCTCTCGAGGGGCACTCGGCGTAAAGTGTGCGTTAAGTGCGGACAATCGGAGATAAAAACGTGCGAAATACGACGATTCGCCCTTAATCCTGTGGTGATCGAAGATTGCGAGAAAACGTTTTGTCGTAGGGTGGTACACTCGAGTAGGTTCCATTGTCTGCGTGCTCTAATTTGATTGCCCACACACAGACACCGCGCGTTGACGTGGGCGGTTGTTGCCGCAGCGTGGATCCCTAATTAAACCTATGAGATGCTAATGGGAGTCATTTATCGAGGCCGAGGTCAAATTGCTACTTTATAGGTACAATGACAGAGATTTGAGTACCAGAGAATCCAATCATTGTAGTATTTATTACTGAATTTACATTTTCCCACAAACATTTGAATGAAAATAGATCTCTATGAATACAACATAACTGCCAATTGTACAAGTTTAATTCAGTTGACAATACATGAGACAATGTGTTAGATGAACGAATAAACTCAAGTAAAAGTTGTTCGTTGCAAATTGATTGTAATGGAAATGTTGACTTCAGTGACTGTGATTCGAATTAAACTGTCTGTCTCTGTTTCTAGATTTATTATTCATCATTAGTACTTTGACTCTAAACCTAACAAAGACTCCGTTATTTTGAAGTAATTTGTATAAACTTTCACATTCATAATCATCATTATCATTAAAAGTACTCAAATTAACTTCATATAATCTGGGTTTTAGCAGAACGCCTGGAGGTAATTTCGTATCTATCTCATCGGTCTGCTTAATATGCTTATTAAATTATTCGATGGCAAAAATCGAGACACAGCCCGTTCATTTAGCTGTAGGGAGTAATTAGCAGAATGAAGCTTATCGCAAAATCTAATCACAGTACGTAATTATTGGCTTTGACCGACCACATTGAGCACGCGCTATGTGCTCCCTTCGCCCTGCAATTTGCATTCAATATTATTTTGTTTACTATTTATTATATATTGAACATTAATTTAATATATAATTAATCAAACGAAAGATATCGTATTTATCAAAATTTGTTTTTTTTTGTTTTTATTGTCACGGAGATTTCCAACTCTCAGGGCAGGGCCCGCATCATAATGAGCGACTTTGCATATCAATACATAGTTTATTATCGACATGCATCATTTCATTTAATTGCATTTCCTGAATAGCTGATCGGCAGATAATTTGACTTTCAGCTTGGGAATTTAAATAGTGATCACTAGTGAGGCACTAAGCCAGGGCCCGGACAATAATTATAATCACGTGAACATGTTACATGTCAATTAATGTTATATTGAAAATAATTGACGTAAAAACGTTTTCAATTATGCAATAAAATAATGCAGGACAGGCTCCTTATATGAACGGTCCGAGTTCAAACTCAGTCGTAGTCGCTACCAAAAGTAGTATCACAATTTTTTTGCCTCTCATTTCTACCCGAACGGGTTTTCACGCTGATTTGTAGGAATTTAGTATTGAAATGTCAATAAAAATTTATCAATACAATGACAGAGAAATCTTTATTTGGTAGTGTTTAATTAGCTGTAAGTGTCACGATGGGTTAAAGGATAGATGTATCCAGTACCGAGTGTCAATGAGAAAAATCGAAGAACCCAGTTTCCACGCCTCCTAACATAATAATTAATCAGGTTTCTATAGTTACCAAACTGAGAAACATCAAGTATAAGTTACCAAATATAGCTATTTAAACCTAGACCTAGATAAGTGGTTGATTAATGTTTACAACAATTTGTTGATGAGATCCAGTATCTACTATCTAGTCCATGTATAAAACATATTAGGTACAGTTGCAAATACAATATCACCCTTAAACTATAGTTAATACCAAATGGCATTGTGTTCAAATATGTTCAAAAGTGTTAAATCTGTTAATATAATGATGATGGATGCTGTACCAACCAAACATCCCGCAGCGGGGGTGTTCTACCCCGCATATAAATAAAATATTTTTATTATTAACCTCTATCCTTCTTGGTACTACAGGGTTCTGTATTAAGTTTCTCTTTCACACCTTTTAATCGAAATCACATTTCTGTTTTGTCATTATAGGATCGCGTACCTCTTTTGTCCCCGATTTTGATGGTTTCTTGTTTCCAATGCAGCTGGAGATTTATTTATTTTTTGTAGCCTTTTTAATGTGATCAAAACGGTACAATGTTACTTGAATATCTGAAGTACCTTATCTATTTAGGTCTGTTAATTATTTTTAAACAATTATGTGAAAAAGTATTTATTCTAAACTCAATTCTACGCTAGAAAGGGCCACCTGTTATATAGTAGCTAAATAGAGTAAGAAAAAACTAGTAAGAAATTTCAATGAATGAATATTGCATAAAAAGCGCAACCGTGTCAAAATTGGATAATATTGTTCAGAATCCTAAGACAGTCGGTCATATGTTGTTCTTTCATCGTAAGGTTACCTGTCGGGGTATCAACAAAAAACTATGCAGGTAGCCCATTTGTTTGTTATTAATTCTCGCACCGAATTTTGTCGTGTTTTTTTCTTGACGGCCACCTTCTGGTGAGAATATTAATTATAATTATGAGCTTCTCGCAGCCGAACGGAGTCCGTAGTATCTAAAGATCGTTCACATTTTGAGCTCTATAACAATTTAAACATTGTACATAATTTATCATAAGAAATGTCTTTTAGCTTTGTCGATCTTTTTATTTCATTATCTTTAAAAAAAATAATCTGTATTAGTCATAAATCTTATACTTACCTATATAATTCAATATTTCCGTTTGATGTAATGCCAATTTTGTTTAAAGATTTCCTCAAATAAAAATATTAGACCAATATTAAGAATGAGTAATTATTAAAAGTCGTAAGAATAGAATAAAATTTTCTAAAATACATCTTTATTATGAGCATACTTACATACGAGTAACATTAACATGTCATACAGTAAATTTGTCACAGAAGAGGCACTCACGCTTTCTGCACGCCGTAATCGTTGGCAAATACTTAATAACATCATAGTTATCGACAAAACATATAACTACAATTGTATTTCTAAGTTCATGGTACCGGAACTTTTTGCACTTAATACCTATATTTGTTGTTTATTTTATTTTTACAAAAGTGCGGTGGTGTAATATTTCAGTACACAATTGCGAAACAAATGTAGCGAGTGTATAGTGGCCTGATAATATAGCCCGCATCAATAATATAATACAATACAATACCACCTTTTTACACATGTATTTATTCAATTTTTCATGGTCATAACAAAGTCCTGACTTATTGTACATAAAATTTAACAAACAAATACGGATTTAAATCGAAAATATTAATTAATTACATTGATAATAATTAATTAGTTAAGACTATATACATTTAAATTATTTTAATCCGACGCTTCGAAAGCTTTAGATCATATTCACGAATAACTTGAAGAAATTTTTTTTTAGTTAAGACAAATGATTTCAAAGTATATACTTTTCGAATATGAATATCATATTGAAATTACTCGTTGTACGAATGCATTTCTGCTGTTGTTACTAGTGATATACAACAAAGCGCACGCGCATACAAACATAGTACCTAATAAGAATTTTAAATTAGCATTCTTTTTGTGCCCCTTTACCACCCCTATGTGGGTACCGCACCCCAGATTCTTAATATTATGTAGAAATTGAGTTGTTATACACCCTCTTCGGGGGAGGAGCGGGTGCTGCAAGACATTTCACCGAGAAGCCTTTTTGTAATTGAATTTAGATATTATTACTTTTCCGGATATAACGACGACGGAGATCCCACTCGCTAGTTTTTGCGTATGGTATTGATGTAAATGCGGAGATTTGAACAATATGAAATTCTTGACTCGTTTCCGCACCCGAGTTTAATATATCCAACTTTATTGTGCTTTTTATGTTGTGAATATGTTTTCATGCTTTTATTTTACTACGAGAATGTTTGCTAGATGAATCTAATATACCCAAAATCAAAATGGTTATATTATTTTTATCAACCTTCCGAGAAGAGAAGCAACGATGTGATGATACGCGTATGTAATTACAGGGGCCTATTAACATGAACCGTGTTCAAACATGGCCGCTGATTGTGGGCCTCGTTTTAATTGCGCACGCGCAACCTGCCACGCTAGCCTGTGTTAGCGCAACTCTCGAGAGATTTTAGCTTCGTTATCAGAAAAATCGTGGGAACTAAATACAATACTTGTATAGAAAAGACAGGACTTTACACAAGTCGTTCGAAAACGAAATAAATTTATAAAACTTTAGACATTAGTATCAATGCAATCTAATTTCTAACAACCGAAATTTAAAAGAATTCTCACAATTGAAATATTTATCTTCGCCTCTCTTCGACAATTCCCATCCTCTAAATGACATTAAATGATAGTTAAGTAAGCTAATTTCACAGAGGTCGGTGAACATAGGCTCCCCACTCTTCTCCAGGGGCCATTACGAAGTCGACACATTAGGCGACACGACTGAAACTTGCGTCTTAATGCTCACAGGTAATTGTTCCGACATTACGATTCGACGTAGCTTGTAATTATCGACCGTCATGATTGTGCGCTATACTCCTGCTGTTGGTTCCGTAGCTATAGTAGATTTGGCTAATATTGTGTTGTTGTTATATTATATTTTAGATTTTTAATATTATCACACAAAACAATATTTATTGCTTTCGTAACTTTTAATTTAATTATAAATATTTTTTTCTCAAAGGATCTCTAAATTATATCATTGTGATGAAAATATAACAATCATTCAAATTAACACTAATGACACATTTCTCGTGAACGTTTTCTTGGCGTCACGCTCGTCGCTGAGAAATGAGATTAAAACTAATTCGAGGTCTTCCAAATTATAGACATAACTGCGGCGGATGTCGCGGCTAAGTCGACAACGGCGCCAGCGCCTCCAAAACCGCACGTCATTGTTTTTTGTGATGCTGCCTAAGGCGCCTCGGGAACCGATCAGACTCTCGGCCGTTAATTAATTATTTCACGTATTGATCGTTAATTACTACAGCCCGCGCCGACACCGTCTCTCGGACTCACTAATGACGGGGAGCAATTTGTCGATCGCAATTATAGTCGAAATCACTCGCACAAAAACTCAACATAATGATTTAAATTTTAACACGATCGAAGTATTATCCCACGTAGCCATTAAAAACAGAGAGCATCGCGATCGAATCAATCTTAATCTCGTACAGAAATGTAATCCAGATTTATTTATGACGGAGAAGAACGCGTGTGCTATTATGCTCGTCCGCGGCAATTTACCTCGGAAATTGTCTTAATCGGCCGCTCAAGGGACTATTTATGTATAATTATTTCCAAATTCGACGCTCCGTTTGATGCCTTTCCGCTCTCTTTGAGGTGGTTCGACAAAAAAGTCATCTGTTGCAACAATTAAGTTCGGAAAAAATAGAAATAAGTATCGAAGGGTCCGCAATAATTACTGACGCAAATTGACGGTTCCTAAGAGCAGCAGGCTCGAGTGGCACCTCAGCCAGGGTACCTGCAAAAGCCAGTCGTGAACGTCAGCGAGGCGCAGGCACTAGGTTTATGCAACATATTATCATATACAAATATGTATATTATTATAACGAAGCAGAATTCGAATGATAGCAAACGTGGACTCTATCATATGTTCTAAAACATTAATAAAGCAAATTGTGTAACATATTTTATAATTATAGGTCAAATGTAAGTGACGATAAATGCACTAAGCCTATTTTGGTTGGCATCATCGGCGATCAAAGAATATGGCGTCAGCCGGCGGGCGCCTAACACAATTAGTTTCGAAAGCAAATAAATCATAAAATCATCATCAGCTTTATGGACCGATCTCGATTTAAAGATTACCGTGTGCGAGTGCTTTTACGTATCTACATAAAATTGATGTTGTTTTATTGTGTTTGGAACTACTTCAATGAAAATATTTACTAATCTATCAAAATAACCACTGCCAAGTGGATTTCATGTCTTTGTGTATTTTAATGTTAAGTAAATGTTCAATTAAATTTTTATTATTATTTAAATATGGATAACTGTAGGAAATATATGATTATATGCACATGTTCATGTACCTGCAGTTACTAGTACCTGACTGTTGGCCTTTAAGCTAATCCTTCGATGGTAGATTTTGCTCGTGTCGAACAAGGCTATTACTGGAAGCCCGTCTTCAGCAGCGCGGCCGCAGCTTTACAAAAAGAGCCATTCCCATCGTCCGAGTTCAGGATCATTACCATTAATGAAGGTTTGAAGTTAAACCCCGCTAACGGTGGACAATGTCGAGCGAGCGTTGTTCATGTAGTAGCGCCGTTCAACGCCGTTCCCACGTCTAACGAGACTACCTCCATTACGTCCGACATTTTACATACATTCTCCGCACTTATTATCAATGTATTAAGTAAATCGTTCTCTTCAACTCCGCTCGATTTTATTTCCATTAATCGCTTTTCGACATTTTCGGATCGCGCCCGGACAACGCCGCCTTAATACCTTATTTATTGTAATTTCTGGAATGGACTTAGTAGATGTTGTATTTAATACCCTTTTACGATGTTTTCGTGAAGAAAGCATGCCGTGGGTAATTATTTAGCAGTGTTCTGCGGTTTCGTCTGGCGGAGCGAGCGGCGGTTTAATGAGGGCCCACGTAATAACCGACGATTATTAATATGAAGGTAGTTTACTGCGTCTCGTCTCTCGTTATCGTCCAGTGAGGAATGTCTCTCCCTATCGTCTTCAACACTTACTCGTTGTTTGCGCTACACTTGTCATTACTATTGAATTTACAAATTAACGCATATTAGCCACTGAATTATTTCACTTCAGTTCTTATAAACTTATGTGTATTATTTTTCCAATTATGAAACCTCACAGCAATAAAATGAAATCCTAATTTTAAGTAAAGAATAGACAATTCTCAGTTTTCTCATTGAAACAGCCGCAAAATAGAGATAAACGCTTTGGCCCATGGATGTCATAGTTTCTAACCAGTAAATTCCTATTGGAAAGTGATGCATGGCTCACGAACTCTCATTTTGCATAAACTAATAAGAACTCTGATAATTATATAGGTAATCATTTTACTGTTGTTTGATTGCTCATAGATTCTAATGCAAATACGATAGGTACATGAAAGCTTTCTAATTAAATTTTATTCCGAATTCAAAAATACGCTTTCTCTAAAGACAACATTACTGTTATGGGGCGATCAGGCACATTACAAGATATAAATTGGGCATTGACAAAAACAGCATTCATCAATCCAATCAATAATGTAGTGGGACCCTCATTAATGAATTGAAAAGCGCGTCTTCATTATGACGAACCGTATTATATTGTAAAGCCTAGCCCGGTCAGTGTGATGCGGGTCCTATGTACGTGCGCTCGCGCAATTAATGTATGTGTGTGTACAATACTAATATGAACACGAGATTTGCAACAGTGTTAGGGCACGCACACAACGCCAATTATTTCCGCCGTAGTTTTCTCACGCTCGCACACATAAACGTTGACGCAATTTGCACTCGAATGTTACTTTGTGTGCGAGTGACTTTATCGGAAATTAGTTCTGCTGCAGATTTCAGGGTGTATCAGTGGAAATTAACAACATTAACTGTCATGATTCTGAAATGAAACTGTCACAAAAGGATATATCTATATCTCATAAACTATTTAGAAACAAAAATATCATTACTTCAAGATTATTTGAATAATACTCTACGAAGTTCTTTAATTCTCATTAAAAAAAAAATTAGAACAACTTGAAAATCACCTGAAAACATTCGATTTTAATGAATATAGAATCTAATTGATATTATTGTACATTATAATTACAAGAATCCATTAACAATTTATTTCCAACTGGAACTCGACTTTATATTAGACCTATAGTGAAAATACAACTAACCTTCCTTAAATTACTGATTAAAAGCTGCTACTTTGTGTTTCCTTAACAACTTCTGACAGTGTTTCTGTTACATATATAAATTAGTCTTGTTATGCCGATATTTGTACATACAACTATATCTAATTATTATTACATAGTTTTTTTTAATAACGGTTTCATTCAACTACGAATTGAGGATCGGGTCAAATAAGAATCACACGTTCTAATAAAAACACAAAAGCACTCCTTGTGCTATATCTGATATACCTACATACAATCTAAACAAATATTTACAAACACTACTATCGTGAAATAATTTATCAATTTGAGTACAATTTTCTCAAGCATTTAGGTTATGCGTTTGAATAAACATAGGTGTGGCCTTTGTAAATTAAGCACTAGATCATGAGGGACACTAAAAAATTATCTAATTTAAATTCAACGTTTATCGACACCTACGTCCGGTGTTTTGTTAGGAATAAGCAATTTCGTATTAATTTTATACATTATCATCAAACATATCCTGTTATATCACTTATTAGTCATTGATTAGTGTTTCAGCTTTAATTACTAATATGTTACGTTTGTCACGTGCCAGAATCAAAATTGATAGAAATAGTTTATGAGAATTGTATAATATTAAATATTAAAGTAAATATATTTTATTACCTGCTATTACCTGCGTGTTAACTTATTACTGATTATTAATCTGAAAAATACATCTGTCAATTCCAATATAACGATTAGTTATCTTATTTTTTTAGCTGTTATTGCCTTGGTCCAAATATATTCATGATTTAGTCGAATATTTGTTAAGAATATTATATCTCGGAATTGATAACATAAAATAGATAACGTAGATGACGGCTTAATCTAGAGTTTTAACAAATTTCTCACTCGATTGGGTAGAAATTCGTCAGTTGCTTAATTGTAAAGATGTCAAATATTGACAAGCTTTGACAGCCCGTCATATCGATAAATTGATTGTCGTTGTTTGCGCAAATGTCTGTTAGATAGCAGCGATTACTGTAATTTTAATTTTAATATAGATGAGTAATAATAAAGGTATAATACACAGACTTCTTTTTTTGTTTTAGGAGAGCATGTGATGCCGGCCTTTGACGCCCGGCGACATGCCCACGCCGCTGCAGCCCGGCGGCACCGCTAGCGGCCCGCCCCCGGAGCGCAAGCGGCGCCGCAAGCGCGACGATCCGCAGAGTTCTGCTGCGCTTGAACCAGACGACGAAGACGGAGTCATGAGCCCTGAGGAGGAACCCCGCGGCACGCCCGCGGCTCCAGCAGCTCCTGCGCCGGCTCCGAGTTCAGCTCCAGCACCGACTTCGCCGCCAGCTGCCCCGGATGCTGTTGATCTCACCTCACGCAGAGACTCGCCACCACTTTCTTCTGACGTCGAAAGATTCGACGGCAAGATTGTATACAACCCTGACGGCTCCGCTTATATCATCGAAGACCCTGAGCTCTCGGAAGGAGAAACAAGTTTATCTGATTTACCTAAAATAGAGCCAGGTTGCATTGTTGATAGCAGAGAGAGTAATGTTGTCGAACGACAACTGGATTTTCCTCAAATAGCAAGTGCTTTCTATGTGTCTCGAAATCCATCTTTGTACGGTGCATTATATGGTAGGCTGGCAGCTGAACGAGCTCGAGCAAGACCAGATGCGCCGGTGATGCATAGTTACCGTGTATTTAGTTTTAGAGGAGGAAAAGATGTACCTCGACCACCATCACCTCCAGCAGAATGTCCTATAAGTGTGCCAGTAAAACCTATTCTTATGTGTTTCATCTGTAAATTAAGTTTTGGCTATGCGAAATCATTTGTTGCCCATGCTCAGTCAGATCATAGTTTATCTTTGCTCGATTCAGAAAGAGATGCTCTCTCCAGAGAAAATGCATCTGCAATAATTCAATGTGTTGGCAAAGATAAAGAACCCCTCGTTTCATTCTTGGAACCTGTTGGAGCAGCTGCTCCACATAGAGCGTCAGTTTCTGGCAGCCCTACAAATATGTCTGAATTATCATCCCCATCTCTCGATAAACGCCAAGAAATGGCAACACCTATTGAAAAAGACCGTGATTCAATGCTACTTAATGGTAGTTGTGATGACAGAAGGCCAAGTCCACCATCTTGGCGACCACCTAGGTCAATTGCTGAATCTCTAGCACCTCAACATTCCCTAATATCAGTGGCGCATCCACACACTATCAACGCTTCTGTTCAACCACGAGCTAGTCCAAATAGTTCACCTCCATTTCAAGCAACTCCACCTGCATTTCTTTCTGGAACAACTATTGGCGTCTGTCCTGATCACCTCGGCGGTAGACCATCTGGCGCGGATTGTCCTAAATGTGAATTGATTCTTAATTCAGGACGTTTGGGTGGTCCTCTAGCAGGTATGCACAGTAGAAATTCCTGTAAAACTCTGAAATGCCCTAAATGCAACTGGCATTACAAATATCAGGAAACGTTGGAGATTCACATGAAAGAAAAACATCCAGAAGCTGAAACCAGTTGTATTTATTGCATAGCAGGACAACCACATCCACGACTCGCTCGTGGCGAAACCTACACCTGTGGTTATAAACCGTATAGATGCGAAGTCTGTAATTATTCTACAACAACGAAGGGTAATCTCAGCATTCATATGCAATCTGACAAACATTTAAATAATATGCAAGAACTACAAAATGGTGGAAACCCTGGAGAAAGTAATCTACCACCGGCACCACAACACACACCACCAGGAGCACACAAACCACCCTTGCCCCATCATTCACCTTTAGGTCAAAAGCCAAAACCGACGTTCCGGTGTGATGTATGCAATTATGAAACCAACGTTGCAAGAAACTTAAGAATACACATGACATCTGAAAAACATACGCACAATATGTTAGTATTACAACAAAATGTAAAACATATGCAAACGTTATCTGCTCTACATCACCGTCAGCAGAGTCAACAACAATTAGAAAATTTACTGCATTTTCATGGTGGCGACGCGCCTCCACCTAATCCTGAAGCTGCATTAGCAGATATGGCATACAATCAAGCATTAATGATTCAACTTATGACCGGAGGACCTGGACCTTCACCACCGGAACTTGGTGCTCATTTGGATGTTGGGTTGAATCCAGAGGCAATGGAACCCCCACCTGAACCTGCAGATCCGGAACCTGAACGAACCTTCCACTGCTGTATTTGCAATTGTTTTTCAACAGACTCGCTGGAAGCTCTTGGTCATCATTTAGCACAAGATCGTACTAAAATACGAGAGCAAGAAATCTTAGCTCTAGTCGCAGGTCATTACGTATGTAAACTTTGCACGTATAAGACGAACTTAAAAGCGAACTTCCAACTACATTGCAAAACTGATAAGCACTTACAGAGGTTGCAGCATGTAAATCATGTAAAAGAAGGTGGACCTAGGAACGAGTGGAAACTAAAGTTCTGTGGAGGTGTTGGGAACACTGGTGCTGGAGTGGGTGGTGTACAAGTACGATGTTGCGCCTGTGATTACTACACCAACTCCGCGCATAAGTTGCAACTTCACGCAGCTAGTGGCAGACACGAGGCAGCTACATTACTTTTAAGACATTTAAGAGAATGTGCAGCTCGAATTCCACGAGAAAGGCCGCGTGTGTATCGCTGTGCCCTTTGCGGATTCGGAAGCCCTCATCGTCTTCCTTTACTACAGCACGTACGTTCTGTGAAACATTTACAAATGGAACAAATTCATCAACTCCAGCGTCGGTCGGAAGGCAAGGATCCAACTCCTGATGTAGCAGAACTTTTTCATGTTATCCCCCAACCACCTGAGATGTCCAGTCCCTTCGAACGTGATAGTGAAAGTGGTAAGTTTTATTGTTTGATTATGATAACCATATCTAATATTACCATTGTCACATAGTATAAACTGTTAAGAATGGCATTTAATTGAATTTCACAAATAATTTTAAACATGCGCTTACGCAATCTCTACAAGTCTCTATTTTCGTCGTTCATTCATAGATGTCGCTGTATCGGTAACTGTTACGCAAATTCTCAAAGGAAACATTAGCTGTGTGAATTTTATAGTTTTCCATTAACGATTTCGAAACATTTTCGTTATAGGTAAACAATAAAAATCACATTGAAATTAATTCAACAAAAACTATTACTAGCTGTGATATCGATAAATTTAGAATCGACTTATGAATACGGTTTCGAAACGTCACTATCGATTTCCAATTTAATCCAATTCGTTCCTTAATCAATTGTGTTCTATACTTTTTACAACAATACTTCTTTCTTATGGCTCGTGTTTAGAAAAGCTTAATGTTAGTTCTAATTTTTCTTTGAATTAGGGTCACAACATCTTGTAACCAATTATCACTATAAAGAAGGCATCATTATCGTTGTACGACACGACCATCGTGTCCAATCTATGGAGCAATCTCCATTTTGAGCGATGAACATTTAGCGCGGAATTCGTAATCACAATAATGAGATAATTACACACGGACAAAATTTAATTTAAAGCGTGTAACATTAGAACAGGTTTCTTTAATAACGTACGCCTTACACAGTGTCGCCACAGACGAACGCCGTCATTGGCCGGTAACGACTCCGCCCCGTGAGCGAGGGAGATGCAACGAAGATTTGAATTGAGAACGCGAATTTTCCATAAGTACCGCACGCGGGACAATGACTCGTATTACGTATGTGGCCGTCGCGCATTAAGGATGATTGCCCTCTTGTGATGAGGCTGCTACATCATCATACAATGTCGCCGGCCGCATAGCTCTGCTCGTGTTTATGGCCACGGTGAAATACGATAAACTTCAAGAGAAATGTGGAGGCGAAAGAAATCCGGCTTAGTCCATTGTATTCCTCATGTTTATGCTTATTACTTATTTTCACCTTGTGGGGAAACCGTTAAAATAATCGATATTGAAATGTAAATTAGTTTCAGACGAATTTTGTTGACTTTTCTCTATTGGAAATTCTACACTGTTGCAACATAAAATTCAATTATTAAAAACAATCCCATGGTACAGATATAAATTATTACATAAACATTTCAAATAGTTATTATTACAATAATATTATATACATAAATAAAATGCGCAATATTAAATTTATTAAATTCTCCGCTGTGTTGCATACAAATTAAGTGTATACACATACAAGTGCATGTGTTATAATTTTAACATGACTACTCGTAATTTTCTCGTAGAGCAGCGCGTAAACCAGATGCACTAGAATTATGTAGAGTGACAATCTAAGTTGATTTTTTTTGAATAAAAAATATTTATTCTTAAAATTCACGCTTTTCAATATTTAGCAATATTTTAATTAATATTGACATCAATAATATTATATGCATATTATTCTAAATAAAATTAAAATTTACAAATCTAAGCAAAAGCAAACGCCGTTGTAAAAATTCTGACCCAAATCTCGAGAAACAAAACTACATACAATGGGTACTTTTACGATGCTATAACGATGTGGTGTTTCTTAAGAAAAAGACCCTTTGTCCATTGACAAAAAGCTTTGCAGATCGCATTTATGCATACGAGGATGGTCCGTCTACCTGGCTATTGTTCTACCAGACTCGGGGACGGCGATTTATTCCATAAATAATTACACATACTGGTCAGTCGAGAATTAAACCCCCAATACTGTAACTTTTATTATTATACAGCGTCTCCCCTCATTAGATGTAACGGTTTTAGCTCCTTAAAACTATAGAACGAGTTTTTGACAAGGGGAACCGAACTGGTTGATGTCTCTTTTGTTAATGTGAGATAGTTTTAGTACATGATTAACGAATGTGATTTTTAGATGTACAATTTAAAGATTACTACTAAATCTAATTCATGCTGCTTATTATGGCTTAAAGTAAGCTAAATTATTAATATATCTTTTATCAATACTTTTAAATAGCACTAAGTTATTGTTTGTGTAGAGTAAACATAAATTACAAATAAAATGTAATACAATAATTTCTTACTTATTATCACTTAAATTTCCAAAAATGTAACCGTTTTTATCTCTTTTGACTACGATAAACAATATGGGTCTGCTTCTTTCACACGCTGCCGCCGACTTATCCTGGTCAAATAATAATTGCACACACATGTATCTCTATCTCGTTCTCACTAATACCTGTACATATCTTCCCTTTTATAAAGCATATTTGATACGATGCGAAACGAAATATTCCAAGTCTTTTGTTGAAATGAACAATGATTGTTTGCTCGTCCTGCATCACCTTTGTGTGCAAAATTACAATAAAGTTACACTAGTATTGATACATGCCTTTATGTGTGCGTACGAGACGGATAAGACCCGATACCTTTGTCTTCCCAGGACGTCACAAACAAAAAGATGCTAGCCCTACTAATAATATAAAAGAGAAGAATTTTATTTTTCACAAAAGTTACAAATGCACGTTAACAATGCCGGTTTAAGTTTATAGAACAGTTTTTTTTTCTCATAAATTTTGTTGGAGTCTAGTAATCGAATTTCATTTGTAATTTTGGAGTCGTAATGTAAGGACATGTACACTTTACATTTAAATTTATTTGTATATTATATCATACTCTTCTTTTGTTTGTCTACAGATCACAAAGAACCGATTGATCAGAAGCCGGAATTGACACATGAACAGAAAATGATGAGATTTCTCGAGCAACATCAACAGCAACTGCAGCAACATCAGCAGCAACAACTTCAACAGCAGCAAGCTGAAAATTTTGCCAAAACTGAAAGAGAGGAGGAAAGGGAACGAGAGCGTGAGCGTGATACGCCTGGTTCACATTCATGCCCTTATTGCAATTTTACTTGCAATAGCGAAATACGATTACATGCTCATGTGACGACTACACATGGAGAATCTAATCGTCATTTCATGTGTCCACTATGTCAAGATGCCTTTAAAGATCGTTCTGCACTAGAGCGACATGTAATGCAAATTCATTCGGTTAACTCTGAAGGCTTGCAGCGACTACTGCTATTAGTGGATCAAAGTCATTGGCTCAATGGCAATAATCAGACACAGTCGGAATCGAGACAACATGATGACGAACGTGAAATTTCGTCTCCTAGATCTGAAGGAAGCGCTGATGGTGAAATGGAAAGATGTTCTACGTGCAATAGAACTTTCCGAAATGTTGATGAATTGTGTCAACATCAAAATGATTCTGGTCATCTCGAATTAAAGCAAACACCACAAGGCCCAGGATATGTGTGTTGGAAAAAAGGTTGTAACCGCTACTTTGATGCAGCTCACGCACTTCAAAACCATTTTCGTGAGGCTCATGCTCGAAACTCGATAGCTAATATGTCGGTTTCGGAAAAGCATGTATATAAATATCGATGTAATCAATGCAGTCTTGCCTTTAAAACTATTGAGAAACTTCAATTACATTCTCAATACCATGTGATTCGCGATGCAACCAAATGTGTTCTTTGTGGAAGAAGCTTTAGATCTGTATTAGCTCTGCAAAAACATTTAGAAACTTCTCACTCAGAATTATCTGAAGAAGAATTGGCCACTTTTAAGCGTAATCTTGCTTCAAATCCACTGCTACAATCGAGTCACGGAACAGCTCTTGATGCTGCGACTGCTGAACTTTTACGTAAAGAAACACTGAGAACTCCAGAGGACGACTTCACAGAACTAGAAGATAGAGATTCTAACGCAACTGCGGCCGACGACACCTGCCACAACGACGCTGAAAATTCGGATGATTCTATTATTTACAAAGATCAACAGTTCCTAGAAGATTATTTGAATTCGCAAGCGATGGCAGAAGATTCATACAATGATCCTAATCGGAAATATAAATGTCATCGTTGCAAAGTCGCTTTTACTAGACAATCATACTTAACTGCACATAATAAAACATTACTACATCGCAAAGGTGAGAAACTAACATATCCTATGGAAAAGTATCTTGACCCGAATCGACCATTTAAATGTGATGTTTGTAAGGAATCTTTCACACAAAAGAACATTCTTCTTGTTCATTATAACAGTGTTAGTCATTTGCATAAACTAAAACGTGCAATGCAGGAACAACAAAATAATAACAATCCACCTGTCTCGCCAGGCGCTGGGTCTGCTCCTTCGAACCTCACACTAACACCTAAAAGTACATCTAGTGAAGAAGATGATCGAAAACGGTATAAGTGCAACATATGCAAGGTCGCTTATACTCAAGGTAGCACATTGGATATACACATGAGATCAGTTCTGCATCAAACACGTGCTGGTAAGTTGCAAGAACTGGCGGCTGCTGGTCATGTCGATTTATCACGGCCACTTGTGGAACAACCAGACAGGACGGACCCTTCAAAAATCTTACAAGACGTATTGTCGCCGAAAAATACATCCCCATCGTCTACAAGTAGCGGGGGTCCGCGCTCTTCACCCCCCGCTCGTCCCGGTAGCCCACGATCCCCTCGCTCAGGTAGCGCCGCATGCGATCGTTGCCACGCGTCATTCCCGTCTGGGGAACTACTAGACGCACATCGCGCGACATCGTGCCCGTTCAACGATGCGCCGACGCACTCGCCGCTAGCTGATGCGGAGGCTGCTGCTTTTGACGAGATGGTGGCAAAGGGTAATCCGCCCAAGCGAAACTCACAAATGTATAAACAATTATTAGAGACATTCGGATTCGATCTCGTCATGCAGTACAATGAAAACCAACGTCGCAAAATGCAAGAAGAGCGCGAAATGGCGAGAGCGCCTAGCCCACCGCCTCCTCCGCCAGAAGAAAAGCCTCCCGATGGCGAAACCAAGTCTACGTGCCAACATTGCAATAAGGAGTTTTCGAGTGTTTTTGTGTTAAAAACGCATTGTGAAGAAGTGCATAAAGATAAAGTGCCGTTAGAATTTTTAGAACAGTTTGCGGAACAGTTCAAATCGGAATATGAGCGAAAATCTGGTGCCCCAAATTCCCCACGGGCAGCTTCACCCGCTCCCCAGAGTGAGCGGTCCTCTTCACCACGTGCAGATGGAGCCGGTAGTGCTAATTGTGAAACACCAAACGGAACTGGGGAAGCTCAAGCTGGGGCGCTATTGGCTGCTCAGGTTCAAGAAATGCAAGCAGCGCTTAATATGCTTCAGCTACAACAGCAACTTGGACAATTGCATCCGATGGTGGCACAGATGCTATCTTTAGGGCTCCCACTTGGTCTAAATATGGGCGCTCTGGCTGCTATGAATCTACAACCACCGCTAGTGCCACTGATGTTACCACCTCCACCATTCGATTCAATGCCGTTTGGCGGTCATGATGCACAGATTAAACAACAACAACTATTACAGCAACAGCAGCAGGTGAGACTGTTAATAATAATAATAATGGTTATGTGTTATTATGTGTATATACAATACAATTACACTATACAGTCATGGCAAAATTGTATAAATTTTATATTAAATATATATAATATATTATACCACGTATAATATATGATGATGATATAAGTATATATCACGTCAAATTAAATAAAATTTAAAAATTGCATAATATTAAATTAATCAATTTATATAATAATGAGTTAAAAAATTATGAGTGTGATTTACACAACTAAACTACTAAAATCACAATTCATATCGATTTTTACTGCTTGAACTTAACCTAAATTATGATAAATAAATTTATACATATTTAAAAGTACACTTAAATTTATAAGTGCTAACGTTCAAAATTACAATTCATGATGCCTAACGGAAATCGATTAATAAACATAGATACTTAGCTTGTGTAAATATACCAAAGTATTTTTTGTAGTACTACTTAATACATTTCCATCAAAAGCCAAGGATATCGGTAAGAAACCGTCAGATAAGCGTCGTCTGCGAACGTTAGCTATCTGTTTACATAAAGCAACAGCGAGTCCATTGTCGAACAACGAGGGTCGATTCTTTGTTACTATCGAATACGATTCCTTCAACCTTTATCATTATTCAAGTTTACCTGCGCACATTGGGTGGTGTAATGCGAACGGGGTGCTTATTCAAAAGCTTTTTTTTAAATATGATTTCTGATGTCCATTTAAAACTATTGATTTATATCAGCAAGGTGATAATAAATATAAATTATATTATTTGTTAATTAAACATCGTTATTAAGTTATTGATTTTTTTTTGTAGGCTAATGCCGCAGCGGGAACAAAACGAGCTCGTACTCGAATTACTGATGACCAATTAAAAATTTTACGAGCACATTTTGACATCAATAACTCTCCCAGTGATGAAGCTATAGCAAAAATGGCGAAACAATCTGGTCTAGCAACCAAAGTCATTAAACACTGGTTCCGTAATACACTATTTAAAGAACGTCAACGTAATAAAGATTCACCGTACAACTTTAATAACCCACCATCAACAACACTAAATTTGGAAGAATATGAAAAAACTGGAGAAGCAAAAGTCACACCATTAGACTCATCCGCCAGCTCAGATGAAGGTAAACCACCACCAGAAAAGAAACTCAAAATTGAAGATGACTTATCTCTTAATAGTCAACATGAAGTCAAATCAGAACCTAACGATGAGCCAACAATAGAAGATAAATACTTATCTTATGACGATCGGCACCAAGAAGACAAGAGCTTCATATTCCCTCAAGCTCCAGCCCATAGTCCTATTTCCACGATTGGAAACTCTGATCATCATATGAACATTTCAAGACCATCAACGCCAACTCATTTATCACTAAATTCGCTAATACAGTCTCAATTGGATTCTATACCAGCGACAAGTATTCCGCAACCACATCCATCAATGTTGCCACCGAAATTAAATCCTAATTTCACGTCCCCAAACTCCGCGCCCCCGAACGTCCTACCTTTGACCCCAAATCGGAGCCTAAGTCCTGGGAGAGGACCGGCCGATTTCGGACTTTCCGGGGGCAACTCGAACGGATCCAACAGCTCGGGGTCTTCTGGCAAACGCGCCAACAGAACTAGATTTACAGATTATCAAATTAAAGTATTACAAGAGTTCTTCGAAAATAATGCTTATCCTAAAGATGATGATCTCGAATATTTATCAAAATTACTCGGACTCAGCCCTAGAGTAATAGTAGTTTGGTTCCAAAATGCACGACAAAAAGCTAGAAAAGTTTATGAAAATCAACCTGCTGCCGAACCACCTACTGGAGCTACAGATGATGCCAACAGATTTCAACGCACACCAGGTCTGAACTATCAATGTAAGAAATGTCAGCTTGTTTTTCAAAGATATTATGAATTAATAAGACATCAAAAAACTCACTGTTTTAAGGAAGAAGATGCTAAGAGGTCAGCACAAGCACAAGCTGCAGCTGCTCAAGTTGCAGCGACTTTGAGTAGCGAAGATTCTAATTCGAGCACAGTAGATCACCATGGTCCTCACGTGGCCGTATCACCAGCACCGCCACGAACTCCTACACCAGCCGCTCCAAATTATCCTGTTTCACCGGCGCCAACAACCCCTCATACTCCAGTAACACCTTTAACACATGTACCACGTGAAGAAAAAGATGGAAATTTTCAATGCGATAAATGCAACTTAGTCTTTCCACGTTTTGATCTTTGGCGTGAACATCAATTAGTACATATTATGAATCCAAATCTTTTCCCCACATATCCTCCCGACTCCCCTTTTGGGATCTTACAACAACATGCTCAGCTACAACAACTAAATGCCAGTCTTGGAGGTGATGAAGCACGACATCCTTTAGTCGCGGCTTTAAATCAACAAGCCGTTAAAAGAAAATTTGATGAGTATGAAGAGATTGATACGGGAGAACAACCTAAAGACAAACGATTAAGAACAACTATATTACCAGAACAACTTGATTATCTCTATCAAAAATACCAAATAGAGTCAAATCCATCTCGTAAAATGTTGGAAAATATAGCACGCGAAGTTGGTTTAAAGAAACGAGTGGTCCAAGTGTGGTTTCAAAATACTAGAGCACGAGAAAGAAAAGGACAATTTCGTGCTCATGCACAAGTTATAAATAAACGCTGTCCATTCTGTCCAGCATTATTTAAAGTGAAAAGTGCACTTGAGAGTCATTTAAGTACGAAGCATGCAGATCAATGTGCACGGGGTGAAATCAATGTAGATGCTTTACCAGATGAAGAGTTAAGTACTGAATCAACTCCAAGTTTTGGATCCCAACAAAGTGACAGGCAGCAAAATTTTTCGCAAACGGGGGCCCCTATGTTGCCCCCTATATTCCCGCCTTTTCATTCGGACATGGAGAAGTTTATTAAGCAATATAGCGAAGAATCTATGAAACGCTACGTTAGTGAGCTTCAAGCTCATGCTGTCGCTCAACAAAACGGTAATAGCGATCAAATTGATAGAAGGCCCGAAGGTGGCAAAACAGAAATACCTCTAGATCTGAGTAAACCTGTAGACCTTTCGAGACCTGGATCTGATGCAGATGAACGATCAGACACAGCTTCCGAAACAATGGAATTTTACGAAGAAGATGAGCCTAGTTCTCCAATTCCTGGACAGCAAAACCAACGACCCCAAGGAAAAAGATTCCGAACCCAAATGTCTTCATTACAAGTTAAAATAATGAAATCATTGTTTAATGACTATAAAACACCAACTATGGCCGAATGTGAAGCTCTTGGACGAGAAATTGGTTTACCGAAAAGAGTTGTTCAAGTGTGGTTCCAAAACGCGCGTGCCAAAGAGAAAAAAGCACGATTAGCAGCTGGATTATCGGAAATATCTGATGCAGCACCTCCGGACGAATGCCGTATATGTGATTTTAAATACAGTCACAAATATTCTGTACAAGATCATGTGTTCACACGTGGCCACATCGCAACCGTCAGAGCCAGACTGGAAAGTAGTGCTATGACAGGAGACGAGGGCACACTCGCTCTGATGCAGATGGCGGCACGGCTGGAGAGCAGCGGCCTCGGCGCCAGCGGAGAGCTTCACAACGCGTTTCTGCGGCCACAACTTGCTGGAAATGGTGAGTGTACGACTTGAACGCCTAGCCGTCATGATGCTTTGTTTGTAGTAATTATTCCTACATGACGGCTACTAGAACCTCGCAGCGGCGAGCTTCGCTCGATTCGTTTCGGCTGGACCGAGTAACGTTTGAACGATACTAGCGAAGCTCTTATCGTGCCGTGACGTTCATGTGTATTTCCTACTAGTGAGTCTTGTATCTGTTGTATTATAATTGTAGATTAGTCTTTGATGTAATATAAAGTTTGGTTTTGTGAAGTTGTTGGAAGAATATTCTAGTTAATTATATTTTTAATTGTATATAATTATTTTAAAAATCTAAATAATGATCTACAGTAAATAGCAATAATTGCGCGCATTCAAACGAATAATAAATGATTTTGTAACAATAATTACGAGCAGCGACTTGACAAACACAACTTGGCCTAATAAATAAGAAAATATTACTTAACCAGCCTCAATAGTTAATTACGTTACGATTTCTCAAAGTTTACTTCTTTCACAATTATACTTTATAGTAAAAAATGTTATCATTATAAATATTTTATGTTATTTCTGTGATAAGACAAACAGTTTCTATTAATTAGAGCTTAGTTCACTGCCATACGAACGTTTGTCACAAAGTAGTGCAGTATAGGCGGAGTCGCCGAGGTGGGCGTCCGCGTCTGTGGTGCACATTGTGATGTAAACGAAACAACACAATGGTAGGACGCGTGAAGGACGCCGTATATCTAATGGGGCAGATCTGCGCTGCATTCCACATGAATAATCAATTATTGAAATCTGTCAATCAAGTACTTTCTTGGAAATTAGATTAAGAAAATATTTGATAAATTGAGAGTGCGCAATTTGATATAATGCTATTGACACAATTGAACAATATGAACAGTACATGAAAATGTGAAATAATTCCAACAACTTCTCGCAGACATACGCTACATAAATCTGTTGCATAATTTTATTCTTCCTAGTTGTAAATATTAGCGAGTCCTATGAATGAAGGGCCCATTGTTTTAGGGTTATCGTGAAAACCAAATTTATATATTTTAGATAATTTAACGTTTAGTTATTATGTAAAGTCATAGTGAAGCCTGAACTCTAAAAATATGTACTATTTAAATAAGGTGCCTTTTAGCGTACAAGTGTTATAAATTATTATTGTCTCTGAAACTCCACTGTAAATAAGTAAAACGTGTAAAAGTATACTATTAGTATTAGGTATCGCGCTGTATAGAATTCGCCGTATGCTATTGAATTATTTTATTTAGCCTTATAATAATATTTTATATAGATACATTATAATAATGTTGTGTTTGTTTCGTAGAGGCATCTTAAGAAACTTGTGATATAACTATATCTATTATTTAGATTATGCTATAGCCTATTCCGTTTGAGCCGGCTGCGTTCGCTCGCAAGGGTGTTTGTTACGCAGCGGTATGAAAGGAACAGGCATTCGTCGCATATCATTTCTGTGAGCGAGCGTCAAAAAGTACGTAAGCTTTGGAAGCAAAAATACATACAGACATAACATTAGAAAAGTTTGTCGGTTTTTACATAATAATGAGCCCGGTGTAGTGTCGTGTGGGGTCCCGCCGGCTGTTTTTGCTATTCTCTCGTTGCATTTACATAAGAGTGATTCGAATTTAGGGAGTTAGACGATATGCAAATATTTTCTTCAAATTTAAATAGAGGCTGGCTCGCGCCCGCCACCCGCTCATATATTTTCTTTTAACCCGCCATCCTAGATATGCGCACGCGCTGCGGGAACACTTATTACTTTGATATTTATTATATACCAAACCCCTTCTGCTACGGTTGAATTATGCCCTAAATCCTTGTACCTACCCATTCGAATTCTTTCAATTGTTAAGAATGTGCACCTACTTAATTTTATTTTTATTTGCATATCGATTTTACTTTTCATTTTTTATTTATTATGTTTGTATTTATTTTTGTTTTTATTATTTTTTATTTTTTGTTTTAATTTTATAATAGGATAAGAGAACTGATGCTATAAGTAGATATTTGCCACATTGTACGACTTCCAATTTATATTGTGATTTTACAATAATGTAAAATGCATTTAATGTTATATGACGATTATTTATAATTTTTTATTCTATAATTTGTCATTTCCAGTGCTGGATGTGTTTTATGCTATGTATCTATTATGATTTTAACAATGTTCTAAATAATTGTGAAACGGAATAGTATTATTATAATTATTATATACAGTTATTATATTTTCCTAAATTCGTTGAAATAAATGCAATATTTATATTATTGATTTATGTTTTTTTTTTTACTTTATTAGTTTTTGTTTCCATTCCTTTTGTTTTCCTTTTGTTTTAGTTGTTGGTTATTGTTTAAGAAGTGCATGTTAAAAAGTTGGTGCATAAAAGTCTATGTTAAACAATGCTATCTTTAGGGTAAATTGGTAATACTTCCTGCTTGCATATAACTATGGACAGATGCGAACAGGTAATCGCAAACCTTTTGTAAAAGGTGTGTTTTTTGTGACTTATTGTAAAATAAGTATTTTGTTACAAAGTTTAAAACAAAGACACAGTTGGAATTACGAATAATAATTTTTGTTCCTTATTGAAATTTAAGACATTTTTCTTTTAGTTTAAAATCAAACATCTCGTCTTGGGTGGGGTGCGATCGTCAAGAGAAAGTTGTGAAGCACTGTTGTTTAGCAATATTTACTTAGATTATTTGAAATTGTTATGAGCGTTACGGCACGAAACGCAATTTTTAGCTTTTACATGCTGGATTGGTTCTGCTTAATTTCACTACAAACATATGTGAATTGTCAACCTAAAGTATCTCCTATTTTATGGTCAGTCCAAATACCATCATATCAACCACAATGTTGAACGTGCAGCATGCGTGCGCGTTGTAATCTATTAAATTATATAAAATACGTTATTTTGTGAAGAGAAATTTGGTCTCAAGGCAGTATACATGAGTGTCCACTGTTTTACTTAAATTCAAAAACCAAACTAAAACTAAAAAATATTAATATTCTTAAACAAAATACTATTTTTCCGAAAATAGGTTTTTTCGTTCATTATCGTTTTGGATAAAATATAATATTATACAAAAGCACACGTTCATAATTTGTTCACGGATCTAATAGATAACAAATAACTTTTCACAAATTGTTACTCTCTGCAAATTCCCGCCAAAATTTTAAGTTGATTAAATCATGACCGCAAATCACCTTATATAAATAGCAATTCTATAAAGGAATAAATTGGGTGAGAGTAATCGTAATACCAGAGCAAATAAAAATATAGAAAAACAATTGAACAAAATTTTTAAATTGGCCTTTGGAAACAAATAACATTTCTAGTCAGTAAGTCACAGCTTTTGAGATTTAAATAAAATGTTAATCAAACGTTATTCCCACAAGTTATTTCGTTAAAAATTGTCTTTTCAAAATTTTAAGTATGGTTGTAAGAACAATGTTAAGTCCCTAGTTTTTTTTTTATAAAATCATTAAATTAGCTATTTGTGATTGTGTTTGGTTCATACCTACGTTTTTTTTTTCTTTTACAAGAACACAGATCAATTCCACCCATTTACTTGTTTCCATGAAAAAAAAAATCATATTAAATTACACAACGTACAATAGAATAAGGCTAATACAAGTAAAAAAATCCCGTTACAGAACCAACTAATTACCTCATTGTGTAGAATTCTTTATAATATGAGTTGATAGAGATTTTTTTGTTATCCACAATTGTATTTTTTTTAATCAAACCAATATCATGTCTGTAAGTAGGTGACTTAATGTAAGGGCATTCAACACATTATACTTAAACTTTGGTTTATTCTTTTATAAATTTTTAAGCTTTCGTACTTCCTTTCAAATCCATCATGAGATTTTAATCCCAAAAATTTAAGCAGTTTTTATATCATCTATATTGATTATTTTAATGACTTTTCGAAAGCTTTGCAGCCAAAAATAAACGCTATAAAAAGCTACATATAAAGCTATAAAAATCCCTTTTGTTGGATTAGGCTAAAAATAAATATACTATTGTAATAAAATTAAATTTTAAAAGCTACATAACGCGTACAATACGTAATGCGTACATTGTGTGGTATATGAAACAAAAATTGACATCTGTCGTTCCATACACTATAAACATCGTACTAATTCATATTAATTAATGTATCTTTAATTGACACAATCATTGAAATATATATTTTAATTTGAATATCCTATATCTTAAATTAAATATATGAATGATTAAAAATAAAAGTTGAATAACTAATACCGAAAGTTTACGAAAAACAATAAACATGAAGTTAAGGTCGCACTACTGAATGACACTCACGTAGATAAATAAAGAAGGATTTTGTTGACAAAAGCTCCACGTTTAGACCCAGAATTCACGCTCGTATGCCTCTCAACATAGCTAACAATAACTTTATAAAAAAATATTTCGAATAAAAACGCTTAAAATTACACAAACAACATTAGAACCGCAAAATTATTGCAAATTTGTTTCGGAATAATTGTCTCGATGTCGGTCTACATTTGTAATACATTGATTCCCACGGCAATCAATGTTCTCCACTAATCCCTAATGTTCCCTCAATTCGTTAGATAGGGGAAGACCAATGTATCTATAGTTTCTTACATATATATCAATAATAGTATGTCAAGTTAAGTAGCAACTTTTACGGAAATATTATCGAATTGTGTGTTTACATCCAGACATATAGAAGCTCCAGAATCGTTACATATGTTTTGCCTCTTATCTCTATACCAATTTTAATCAAGAACAGCGGATTAACTATGAACACCTAACAATCAGAGACATGATAGTATATTAGTAAGGATTAATAGTGTAAATATAATGAAATTAATTCCCACAATTGCACCCAAGACCGCGTCACATAAAATTACTATTTTCATGACATGGTAACACTCCATTCGGTGTAGGAGCTGCAAAATTCTGTTAAATTGTAATAGCAGCAGGAGATGAGTCCCCGTCCGAAGTCACGTCGGGCGGACTAATCCGGCCGAGTCCCGTCCCATTACCCGCTCCAAACCGTATCGACAAATAACCGCCAATTATTGGATCGCTCTACAATCTTTTTACAATTTCTTCTCCGGCCGCGGCGTTATTATTTTTCTATTAAGCCTTTTTTGTAATCAAACTACTAATGATTCGATTCCATTTCCTAGACGGACGTGCCGTCGCTGATGTTAATGACGAAACGTAATTAGATCCGGATGGTTTGAGGGCGTTGACTTTGTTTTGTGGTGTTGGAGTCGTAATGCAAAGTGTTAAAGTTACAAGAAGTAGGCGGTATTATGATAATTTTCACTGAGCATGTGATTGTTACGCGTCATGACCTGTCAGCTCACTATTACCGACACCGACTAGTTACACCTACTTCGCGATTGTTTATACCAGTTCAAAGCTTAATACCCATTTCATAATTACGCATTTTCCTTATAGAAAATAACAAAAGAAAATATATTTTTAACGAAATAATAACAAATTAAACTTATATCTCAATGAAATTTCATTTTATAATTTGTTAAAGTTATAAAAAATATTGAGAAGAAAATATAAATGTTTATTTAGAGTTGTTACTTTAAATCGCTGCTTAGTCATAATAATAGAAGTATTCTGTTCCCCCATCCCCGAAGCTGTCGTGACCACACGGCCGCCCGTAACCGATGTCAGCTCTCAGTGCCAATTAGAAGTTCAATCACCGCTTTCAATAAAGATTGCTTTTATAGAACAAAAAATGAATCAATTTGTAAATTTTATTTATGGAATTACGTCTTTTTTGTTTTTGTTGAAGCATTTTGTTACTGCTTACTTGCTTTACGTCAGAGTGTACTACTGCCTACACACATCAATACAGTGTGAGTGTATGATATTTGTAAATAACATTCGTAATCAATAAAGAACTGTATTTATTAAATTATGCTTCACTTTAAATCCTAAGTCCTATATCACCAGACAAGAGTGATTTTTAGATTAATTCAAATAAATAAAAAGTAATTTTAATAACAAATGTGACCTTGCCATAAAATATATTTCTAGAACCTTAACTTATCATTAATTAAGAAGGATATATTATTAACGATGAGATGGCTTGCATCGTTTTAGAGCAATTACAATTAACCGCGTCAATACTGCACTTCGTGACGACAATCCGGTGGTTAAAACATTACATTACCACCATAAATACTAAATTAAGTGTTAATTGTGTTGATTATAACTTCATATGATTCTTAACAAAAATATACATAACAATAATAAATATTTGGAATATTTGGAAAGTGACATGTAAAATTACAATTCAAGACCGAGTTTTACATAACGTTTGTCGATTATAATTTTACTAAAATCACAAAGATATGTATATAACAAAAATAAATTGCTTGAGCATATCGCCCTCCATATTCCATGTGATAATGAATAACAAGTGGGGAGCTTTGTCCACCGAGATTACAAAATGGCCGAATCACATTGATAGTCAGATTGTCTTACTGGTGTTTCGCAGCTGTCATGTTTATACCTACAATGAATTCAGTATGTGTTTTATATTCCTTGCATATTAAATGAGCAACAAAATCGTCACAAATTACCTTAAGATTTGACTGTGTAATATCTTTAGTCGTCAGCTCTGTGCTCCTTTATAATGGAAAATTTTGTCCCGTTTATGACACCGCAGATGAATGAGACGTATTCCTATAAAATTAGAAAAATGCACGAGCAAATTGGTTTTAAAATAAAATTACATTTAAATTGAAATTATAACTAAACAAGCAGTAAATCATGACGATGAAAGCGATCCTACACTAATAATATAGTGAATCAGTGCTCATCCTGAGTAGGAAGGGGCCCGCATATCCGCCGAACTCCCGGCGTCCCTAATTGAGACTCATTGGTGCCCGCGCTAAATAGTCGACGGATTGTTATCTGATTGAGCCAGAGATTTGTGCCCGATCGCATCTAATACAATAAGGAAGTTCAAATCTAACTGTTGTTCTTGTTTATTGAATAACTAAGGGATATTGAAACTGATTACATCCTTCAAACTCAAATGATTTTGTCGCTATAATTCCTGTGAGAATGTCCGCCGCTCATATAAATACAATTTAAAAAATCTCGGTCCCTTTATTCCTCTACAGATTTCATAACGTCTCACACAATAAAACAAGATAGAATTAAACAAAAGTCAAAAAAACTAGTTGCCGATGACGTATCAAGTAATGCTCAATATAAGGGCTCTTATAATAAAACATTATAAAGCGCAATACAAAACTGGATTTTAAGAACCCTCTACGCAATATGTTGGCCTCATTATAAAAGACTTTTGTCCTTGCGACCAGTTCTTTTGTACTTTTAATCGCAACGGGACATTGAATAAGTGTATCAAATGCCTTTTCTTTGTTCATAATCATAAGCTCTTGATTCGGCTTGCGAAATTATCAATTCCATCTTTCAATTTTTAAACATTATTACGCACCACAAAATTTTTCACATATACCTACTACGTAAACAAAGCCAACATCTAACTACTACTTTAGTTTTTAAAATAAATTGCACACACACAATTACGTAAATGACTGGAGACTACTAAATTATAAAAATTAATAAAAGTACAATTAAGAAACTTCAACCGTTTGTCGTCATTGTGTAAATCGGACATTATACGACAATTGCATGTTTCCGTATCACTCAAATGTTTACACAACTATTATGGAGCTAATGAGGACGCCGATGGAGACTCCGTGACGATGTAATTAATACTTACGGATTGTAGAACAAGTTAGATACACATTACCTCAGCACAAGTTCGTTGTGGGACATTAATGGCGGATGCTAATTGTACATTTCGTAGACCGCTAGCTAATAAACGTTGTGCCAAGTAAACGTTTAATTGTGGCCTGTTTATCGCAATTACACGCATCCATGCTTTGAGAGCAAACGTTGTGATAGCGACCCGCTTACAATATTGTTGAAGAATTCCTTGACAAATCTTTTGTTTAATAACTGTTTTGTTTAACAAAGACCTTTGATTGAGGTTCCGCAAATAATCAAAGTTTCACAATACGAAACGAATCTCAGAGAGTACATAACAGAATTCTATCGACTTGGGATTTTTTGCATAATTAATTCCCGTAAATTGTGGTATTGGCACGTTCTCGTTGTTATCAAAATGAAAACCTTGGGCGTTAAAAAAATCATCAGTCGCCAATAACAATGGGAGCGAATTTGTCATTACGGTCGAACGTGACTGAAGCCCAAACAGTGGTACACTTGCCTCGTATGTCTCGTTTATTTTAATTCAAGCTCATTTTTTCTCTTTTCCATCAGTTTCACGGTTTTCCTTTTTGTCTCACAAACGTGATCTCTATTTGCGCGTGCTCAATTTTCAATGGAATTATCTATAAAGTTTTTCATTTCGTCAATCATAAATCTTATACATGAGACCTTGCCCGCCATTCGTGTGACATTAATTTTGAATTTCTGGTTATCCAATAACTCTGTAAAGGTTTTAAAGTTTTATCAAAAAGTGCATGTTTCTAAATGAAAATAAGAACAAGGTTGTTTATTTCTCCATGGCATTATTTCAATAGTAATTGCATATTTTTTATTTGTTGTATAAATATTATAAAAAAACAATTATCAAGCAATATTGTGATTAATTCTGATGTTCCTTCAATCTAAACATGGAGTCTTTAATGTACGACCCCAGTTCATGACGTCCTTCTTTTTATGGATATGTGTATCTATTAGAATATTCTAGAATAATTCTAATTTACATAGAAGTACGGCCGGAGTCCAGTGAATTACCATTATTCACTATTCGATCAAATGTCTCCATTGCTTGATTTAATTTAAAATGTACCTTAGTCTTGTGGATGTTGCGTCCAAATACGGGGATTGAATTAATTAATATATGATATACTTTAATATTTTGAATTTATAATATCAAATTAAAAGTTACCTGCACATATTCTCTCAAAACAGAACATAATTTTATTTCTCATGTCGCTCGCAACTTTGATGTCATTTAGCGAAAACAATGGAAAGATACGCAACAGGGGCTGCATGCTAATTCAAGTATTTTATTTAAATCAACTTATTCTTATTATAAACTTGTCTCTCAAGTCCCAACTGCTGCTAAATTTTTATAAATGTTATTTTTACAATACGTGACTCATAGAAATTTACAATGAGATATTTTAACATCAGCTTAATACAATATGCCTTAAGCTTTTAGTACTTAATAAACGTTCCTATAGGTATGTAATTGTATATATACAATAATAAACTAGAAAATAAAGTCATAAATCATTATCAAGGGTTATCCATCGGTTACGCGTAACTGCATTAGATTCCGTTATATCTAAGTAATCCTCTTTGATTTGCATCGGCTGTGCCTTATGAAATTTCCTAGCAATTTTCGCGATCATAAAGTGATCAAAGTACAACTATAAATCAGTGAGTGTGTGACTTTCCCCAGCCCTCGTTGTGATTCACCATGATACTTCAATGAACTGCATGCACTACCAACAATTGTTGTTTATATAGGTATGTGTATAATGTTGTTGTATTATTTATCCTCAGAAAATAACTTTAATACAATGACATGAGGCCGAGTAATTAAGAAACTTTTACTTTATTAAGAGTGTTAATCAACGAGATTTATTCAAGTACATAAATTGCATTTAACAACCACAAGCGTTCTCGTTAAAGTCTTAACAACAGTTGTATCGAAAAAATTATTAAACCGCAGAGATCATTGGTATGCGCGTTACGCTGACTCGAACAAAAGACATTATAACATCCTGTTCCCTCGACACCAGCTCGCTTCTTATTATTATCCTAATGACAAAAATTTATGGCTCCTTAAATTCACCGTGCTGCAAATATTAAATGAAGTTTTTAAGGCGAAATAAAAAGTATGAGAGAAAACAATTCCATCCGCCATTCCATGCCAGTCAGATTTGAGGTCACTTTTTTGAAAATTTACTAAACAATATGTCATCAAAATGCTATTTATCTCCAAATACACTATGTTCTAAATATAAAAATATCACACATATTTAATCCACACATTACAATAATTTGTGCACCTAAATATGTAGGTACGTTATTGATTTTTTTAATATATTGCTCAACTCCTAAACTTACTACATATTTAAATATTGTCATGCATGAAATAATGAAGAATTGTATTTGTTCACAGGTAAGTATTTAGAACCAGATTACATTTCCACAAATTGTCTCCTTTACTAACAATCGGGTGAGTCCATATACGAGTATTTATAAAACATAAACAGAAAGTCATGTCGGCCAATAAATCCACATAAAAAGTAATGAAAAAATGTATTCAAAAGCAATTCAATTTGTATAAACAAAAGAACCTAACAGCAAATAATATAATATTCAATTTCCACATTGGATAATCAACGCTTTTCTCGCGTATTTTTATTGATTCTCCCAAAACCCCCCGTTCCCACTCCTTCCCACTCCTTCTGAGCAAGGAAGCTGGGATGGGAGCTGCCTCCTACCGCGCATTCATAATCGTATCGACACACACGACACGCTATCAACACAAATTTCCGCCTTAAATCGTACCCATCAAGGTTTATATTAAAAAATATATTACAATATACTGAAGGAATGGAATGAAATCGTGCGATACGGGCCACCAGACATTAAGCGTCATATAAATTACATTAGCATATAAATAAAGTATTTTTGTTGTGCCGAGGTTTACTCCGCGATAGCCGACTCTTTTATGACATCGGTATCGGAGTAGCTTGTGTTGGATTTTTGTTTTTCTCTTGGATAAATCCTTGTCTTAACGACCGTAAGCAGAATGAATGTTTATACCAATATGTAGATACATTCGCGTTTATTCGATATTATAAATTAATGGCATGGAAATATGTATAACGTACTGCTTTGAGATATAAACGAAATATTCAATTCCGCTGCGTACGACTATGAACTATATTTATTACTATATTATTATAATTAAATATATCTATTAATAGTAATCATATTGATATAATATGAAGAAAATGTATTCACAATCTCGATTTTAAGACACTTAAAATTATTAGATTACTTGTTCAAAGAACACATTTTCAAATGTATTAAATCCATAGATGTGCGAAACATATACGTATGTTCATACATATATAAAGAAACCCGGGTCTTTCTCAGGATAAATGGGACAAACGTAGATAGGAAACGTGGAGCGAGATAAAGGGGATGGTTTGTAAGACGTAATTATTTCAGGAAGAGACGAAAACTCACGATAGTAATCACTTGCCTTTCCTTTAACGACACTGCTGAGCTTTATAGCTTTCTTCTATGTTTGCTTTTCTCATGAGATAGGTACCGTATAATAATAGATGATTTGTTAAATTTTTATAACATATCCACATTAAAAGTTGAAATAAGACTGGAATATAAAGATAATCCGAATTGGAACATTATTAACTTTTGTCATATCTTTTCTATAATCCAATAATAAGTTTCCTTTTAGGCAATGAAATTACATATTCGCTTATATCCCTCTAACAATATTTTTACGGAAGTAAAAAAGGCAGATCTAAGAAAATTTATTCCCAAAGGTATGACGTTCAATCATTGACATTTCTTTCATTTCCCTCTACATCTTTTTTCCTTATGTATTGGGCAGATGAAGGAGCATTAGGCGTGGCGGGCGGGCACACATTGTGCCTTGAATACTAAGATGGCCAAGAAAAATTACAGCCCAGATACATATCTCGGGGAATCGAGATCGAAACAGCTTTCGGGGCATAATTTGGAGCCCGTCGTGCGACAGTGAGAAAAATGAAGGCTGGAGGTCGTAAGTTCCGAGGCTTGGGTTGTTTTTTCCTCACCCTTGATTGAATGCCTAGAAAAACGCTACCCGACTTACTATTTTACATGTAATAAAGATTCAAAGGGCAAACTATTCGATTTACTTATTTTGTGGCTACAGCCGCGTCTTACGTTACTCTATGAAATGAATAAAATATTTTTAAGAATCGTATTTAAATCGAATATATTAATTCCGTATGACATACCTACATACATAAAATATAATAGATTAGAAAGTAGGTAGGTACCTCGTAGGAACAAATCAAAAATATGCACCCTTCCGCGTGGTACGTGCTACGATTTGGAGGAGCAACTTTGCATGAACATAGGCACCTCGTCACGTGCCACGGGTTTTTATGTAAATTGCTCTATTTAGATATATTATGAGGCATTATTTTCTTTATACTGGCATTCTGTTAGTAGAAAAACATATACGCTCACTCGTACCGTTTTTTATATGACATTAAATATCTACGTAGCATTCCCATAGCACGTAAACATTTCCTATACAATTAATTTATTTTTAATTAGAAGATTATTACATTAATTTTAGAATCAGGGCGTCATTAAAGTAAATGGTACGTAATTTATGTCGTTTCATTACCTCTTTAAAGCCATCGCATTACGCTTCCCTCTTGCTGTTTAGAAAGTCGCTCTCAGATAAATGTTTTTCCATCATTCCTGCCTATGCCTTATTTTATTTTCTCTTCTAATTCATTTGAATATTTTTCAGCCACGTAGTGGTATTTTACTTATTGTTTATTTCTTGTTCTTGAAATCATCAACTTTATAATGTTTTGTCATCAATTGGAATTTAAAATTAGCAATTAGTATTAGTTCATTGCTTATATAATTTTACTAGCTAATGTTTCCAGTGCCTCCACTATTTTTCATAATAATAATTTTTTTTATTTGATCTAATTATTACATTCTCTGTTATAATTAATTTAAGAAGAACTTGGTTGTTTAGAAATTGGTTGTTAAGATTTCATAATAAGTAGTTATACCTAAACCAGAAAAATACCTACAATCTCGGCAGTTCTATGTATAGCCTCCCTGTTACATAATAAGTTTATTTACTCGCACCCTAATGAACGTGGCCAAGGCGGCGATGAGTCGTTGTTTTGTACTTGTAATTAAACATCAACGCGCATGCGTCGACCACGCCCAGCCGCGCAGCCTCCGCTAGGACCTCCATACTCACTCTACACCCACCCTCCTTTAATTACCACCAAGACATTACCCCTAATGTCTTATACACATACCCTAAACCTTAAGATAAAGTGCCCAAACTTAGATATACCGTATGCATTGTAAATCTCAAAATGATATTATTTTAATAAATACAAATAATAATATACTTATATCCACATATATCTATAAGCAATAAATAGTACTTATAATATGACAAAACACATAATAACTTTCTCTAACAATAAAATTATCCTTTGAGATATCAATAATTAACTTACAGATCTTCCAAAACCTACAAAACCCTAATTCTTAAAATAAAAAAAATAGCCCGACCACTGTGACTCTAAAGTTTTTGAAAAGTCGACTTAGAATTATCGATGATAATCGCGTTAATAATAAACACTTAGAAAGTCCTGGCCTCATACTAAGATACATTGAGATAAAAAAAACAAAACACAAATATACTTTAAAGTAAATATTACGAATATTCATTTCGAATTCTCCGGAATCTCTGCATATTACGTAATAGGCTAACTCACTAATCACTGCACCACAGAAATTGTTATTTTTCATTTCCATAATTGGCAAATCTAAATTACAAAATGTTAGAATATAATATTAGCAATTACATTATACTTTTATGTATATATGTAGGTATATATAATAATAAAATATGTTAGTGTGAGTGCGAAGGCAAATGGGCCAGTCTGTTACACACGGGGTGATGTTTCAAAGCAGTAAATGCCCCGCACGTACTGTAGCTTCCTCATTTTTCACTACATTGGTTTTACGTGTGAATTATGTAGGTTTTTACTCTTCTTCCTTAGTAAGGCGGTACATTATTAAGCCTCCTTTCCACTACTACGAACACTTCTTTGTTTAAACCGGCAACTCAAGTAAGCAGTCATGTTATTATGTAACCAATTGACGTACCTAGTGAACTTAACACTGAGTACATATATTCATTCGCCTTAGTTAACGTAAATTATTGAATAGAACAAGAACTAAGCAGGAAAAATATAAATCATATTTTTCTAATCGAATTGAATCCTTATACGTTTTATATTAAAGAATGTTGTGATTAGATAGATGATAGCATGTATTAAAAATTTATTAATTTATTTGAAAAATGTAGTAATAGGGATATTGTAAATAGTTGTAAATTTAAATTTAAAGAGTGTAAATGTACCTATATGTAATTTTTATTTGTATAAAGTATTATATAATTAAAATATACGATAATATTTCATTAGGCAATTGAAACAGCCATCGATCGTAAATTCTGTTTTGCATAAGGAAATAGACGAACTAACTCTTTGTATAGACATTAAAACTTGGCGTGCACTGGAAATAGAAAATCCGGCTTAACTGAGATACGGAGAGACGAACGAGGAAAACTCGTATTCTGCATAGGGTGGGAAAAAGAGGGGATAGAATTATATTCAAGTATGTAAAAATATGCTAGTTGGATATAATAATAAGTTTATACTGCTTAAGGATATAACTTCTATAGTAATATAGTAGTTATCGTAAATTAAAGAATTATCAACAATGTTTAATAATATTATTATAGGTACATACCTACGTCACATATCATGTAAAAACCTACAATTCGATCGTCTTCAATGAGTTTTGGTCCACCGTCAAATTTTAATTTCTCTCTCAAATATTTACCGTCGGAAAAAGGATTCCCCGGCGGGCCGCGCTCTAATAAGTTTTCCATAAGAGCGGCCCGAGGGGGGTGGCCAGAAAGGCGGAGAAGCTCTTATTGTGTTTGCGAAGCCAGCGCATCCGAGCGCATACCTAACAAGATGAATATGTACCTAACCGCCCCCTGGACCGACCGTCTCGAGACATACGCCCCTGAAATGTGTGCAGTTTTCCGAAAATTGCATTTTAGAATACTAATTCTGGGCCTCCCTCGTGCTGACCTGGCGACATTTTTATAACATACCGCGTTCGTAAACCTCATCTCGTATGCAGAGACTCAGCCTAGACTTCAGTATTTGAATTGAAATTCAGTTAGGTTATGTATGAGTTAGCGTCGAGACGGTTATGCCAATAGCGGATTGGAAACGTTGCGAACAATCCTCTACTACTCCATAATACCTACCTTCTACATAAACACTCTACATCACATCATTATTCAATAAAATTGTAAACACAGTAAACTCATTATATCATTACCAAATTTATTAACAGATATACTTATAACGTATGCATCGGTGATTAGAAGCTTTGAAAAGTCACATCCTTTGTCTTTACCAAATCGGCGGGCACTTGCTTTTTCTCCGAGATTATTTCGACCAGCCGTTAATGTTTTTATTTAACGCCTTCGCATATTGAGCGGTGTCGGCTTTCGTCACTCCACCTAATTTATTGCAGGTCGCCAAGATCGCGCCAGTTGTTTTTGGCGAGACAAAAAGGCTGCTGAGGACCGCGAGCAGTGCGATGCGATCGCGCCTTTTTTGTCCGCGTATCACTTTAATTATGCCGTATAGGAACGTCGTCTATACTATTTTGGAATGCTATTTATACTGACTGGGCTTTCGAGTTTAATGTTGTCATGAAAACATAGTAACACAATATTTTCTGACAGAGTACTGCATTCAAAACGTTAATTTACATAGATAATTATCTAACCTAACACTTGAAATTGATAATAAAAGAAATCAGTGAAGTGATTTCAGTTCATCAATAGTGCAATAGTGTGGAGAGGCTCGACGACGTGTCCTGAAAGCATGTAGCGATGCGGCCTCCCCGCCTGCCGCCCTGGAAGCCACTGACCGGGTACTTCAAGGAAAACATACATTTTTAACGTGTTCGACCCCTCCAGCTCCACAGGGTGAGAAGGGAGAAAATTACAAAAGAAAACAAGCCTTAATTTCCAATGTCATCTCCGTTCCACCTAATCCTCTTATGGTTTTATATTTTGGTAGTCGAAATTTTCATTTATTTTTGTTTGTTTAAGGAAATCTATTTGAAATTATGATTTAATTATTTATAGGTATGTTTTGACGTCATTTGTGAGTACGTGTGACTCGTCTGCAAATAAAATCGAAGACACTGTCCACACAGACAAATGCGGATACTTACACGCATTCCGGTTCAAGATCTCTTTCTTTTTCCTCGTGTTATTGGTCGGACTGGCCGGCTCCGATGCAGATTCGACCGAACAATAGTCCGTCAGCCGGCGATGTCGCATTAATCAGTTGTAGTGCACCCATAATTCAATCGGACGACGCTTATTCCCGCTCTAGACGCTTATATCTGGTCAGAGGCCACTTTACATCTACTCTCACCACATGAATGTACAAAACTAGTTTACAATGTCGTAATTATCTATAATTAAACATCATAATTAATACAAAACGATATTTACAACTATTACACTACAGTTAAAGGATTTAAAAAGTAGGTACTTTCAAGATGTGACTTAGCATTTTAAATGAACTTTAACAATATTAAAAATTGAATGGATACTTGATTTCATAATTAAATTTATTTAAAGAAAAGAGTACTTCCATCTTTCGTAACTCCATGCGCAGTGGTCAGGCAGGTCTTTCATATTTTACATAGAACGCGGTGCACTGCCAATGCTCGCGCTCGCCCTCGGTCTCGATCACTCACGCAGCTATGGAGCAGAAAGCCTATTTGCAAATTAAAGAACCTCTGATAAGATTCCCGATAAGCCAGTTTCTACGTTGGAAAACCATTCTTTTAATGAGCTCTGTATATATAAAATTATTCAAATATAAATAAACTTGTTTTCTGATATATGAGTAAAAAAAAGAAGTATTCAAAATATAAACTTCTACAAATCATATCAAACAGAAATTAATGTAAATTAGTAATATATTATGTTCAAAGTGTCTTCCAAGAATAACATTAGATGCCATTAATTAGAACTAAACCAATAAAGACGACATTCGAGGGGCATGCGTAGGGTCCGTCAATAGTAAAAAAGGAAACCTGGCTCCAGAGATGTATTCTAAATATTTCTTTGGACGAAGCGACCGAAACTCACTTTTTAATTGTTGTTTTTATTCGAATTCCGTTTTTTGTGATTGATTCAGCATACTGTTGTCATTGTATTCGTTCGGGTTTTGAGCACGTTTTTTCTTCGATCGACCAATTGTTTGTATGTTTTACGAAACGAATTCATGGTTGTGTTTTTTATAATTCATTAAAATAAGGTTTGTTCCTTGTTTGGATTCATTTAATTTTAAGTGGATAGTTCCATTAGAGGTTACACCTAGATTATTAAGATTAGTGAATATTTCTTCGTCATCATGTGGGGTATGGTTGCCTTCGTCGTAGTAATCGGGAGTGGAATTTAGACTTTGCACGAGTCATTCTTAAAACATTTATCATACATCGACGTCTTTGCACCCTACCATTAATATGTGAAGGTTTTGGTAATGTTTCATTAAGTGATAATGCGCTTATGGTATGGCTAACAGGTTCGGCCAACACCTCACTTTGCCTAATATGTTAATGCCAATCGTATATAGGTTGTATATGTTAGAAGAATGCAGGAAGGTTAACAAAGCTGAACATCATAATGTTGCAATTTAAGAGTCATCGAATCGAGCATAAGAGTAACACATAAACCTCTTTACGAGCACGCCTGTTGATTTATTCCTCATTCATAATTTGATGTTTCTGAACATCAGAGGGTTTAATAACAGGGAGATAGTGATCGTTTAACCCGAATGTAAAACTGTGCGTCTGCGCTTGTGTAACAATCGTAAAATTCGCATTAAGAAGCATTAAGACCAAAATGTTATAGATTTTCGGGTTCACTTCTCCTTCATATTTTGGTTGTTCAAGTGATCCATAGATATTATTTTATTATAGCCACTGAAATATGGGTCGTATACTTTATTATTCTAAATCACTTTAAAAGTATTTGCGTAGATATCTATATCCAACATAAACAGGTATCAATGTTGCACAAATCTATTTTGATTGCTTTTTGTTCACTCTTTATATAAAGTAATATAATTTTTTAATAGTCACTTTGCTATCAAATCTTGACTCATTGTAATGAAGTGAAAGCACGTCAGCTATAAACTTGAATGATATTGCCTCATACAAACAAAAACATTGTCGCGGCGCCTCAAGACGGCTTCACCCACACCGCAACTGAAAAGCGAAACGTAAACACTTAATTAACATCATAAAGTACCAAGACGGTACAATCTCCCAACACTTATCAACTGTCCATAATAATTTGAGACGCGTTGTTATAGCGAGGTGCAAAAGTGGCTGACCTGACATCACGCCTGTGACCCTAGTCAACCTCCGTCTCTGTTTAGCTCGTGAATCGTGCTCTTTCCCACATCACGCCCCCACTTTCCTAAGCATCTTCTCAAGGTCTGATCTCTTCCTGCATTCATATTTGTTAATGAACTTTAGAGCCGTGTGTTAAACTCTCGTTTAGATCGGCCGCAACCGAGCACATGGTGCGTTTAGTCAAATACGCAAGCGAGCCTCAGTCCATCATCGTCATCTATTGTCATGTCTTCTTCTTTACCTTTATAAACAATCTCTTTTATTTTCACCTAGGAGTTTAATCGACGCGCGCTCTAGGAATTCGTGTCTCTATTCTTATCGGGTGGTCGTTTTAAATGTAACAACAGCACAAAAGTTATTATGAGGTGCCATGTCGTGTCAGCGGTTGCAACTAGCTATAACGGAATCTATTTTTTATTTATTTCAAAGAAACCAGTGTTAGGTATATCGTGCAAAATTAACCACCGAATAGGTCTGTAAAAAGTAGTTAACATTTAAAGAGAGCTTGTCATTAATGCTATCGAAGGTAAACTGCCGTCGTTAACTTGAGATCCGGATGAAATGATTTAAATGTCTATCACCTTCGGCTGCATCTCAGGCTGCAATCGGTTGCGATCATCGGCCCGTGGCATCCAGCCTCTTCACATGTTAAAGTGACTTTTTCTCTAGTGCAATTTGTCATTTATTCGCGACAAGTTTTTACGTATATTAGTAGATGTTAATTGCGTCCCTTGGCATACTTGTTTAAAGTCACATTTCCTAGCCGTTGCTCCCTAATAGAGCTTGAAGTTGGAATGCGGCCATAATTTGTAATGAGCAAAGGATCGTGAGATATTTCTATACGGTTCGCCCCGTTAATAGGTTTGGCTTGTTATTGCGTTCTCATACTTTCTTACTTGTACTAGAGCAAAGAATTATTAACATTCCAGATACTTTTACTACAATACTAAACGATAGTGAAGAAACCTAACCTTCTATGGAAACAAAATGCAATCGCGAAGGAAATCTTAGTTTATTTTTACACTAAATTAACCCAATAGATACCCACTCACTGTAATTAACTCTCAATCATGACCTATCTTCGTTACGAGAGCCGAGATCAATAGCTTTCTCGAGAATTTCACACCAACCACGGATGCACGATCTTCGCTAAGGGCTTATTTACATGGAATACATGGCGTTAATAATTTATTTTTACATTTTATTATTTTAATTTAAGGTATCATGTTAACCTGTAAATTACGCTAATAACAAACCTAATTTACCTTTCTCTGTACGAAATACAATAAATAAGCAATCATCTAAAATCAGCCTATGTATTTCTGATAGCTTTAGTCTTTAAGGAAGTTTTTTCCCCATTGAACGTGAAAACGAAGCTCAATACCTTAAAAGCGAGGCAGACAACAGCACCACGGCTGCAATTAGGCTTAAACGGCACTGAGTCGTATTTAAACAAGCACGAAGCAAAAATTAAGCGCAATTAGAGGAGCAAGACGGCGTGCTGGAATCTGAGGAAAAAGCTACGGTATGCGCTCGCGACGCCCGACGTGTCGATAGGAACGCGGCCTTATATTTCTTCTCCTTTCAAGACAATCAAATAACTTTTCTATATCAATTTTTACTATTTAATTATAATTATACTAGCATTCAATTTAATTATTATTTTGTAAATGTTTTGGTCGGTATTATGTATATGAAATTATTTAAAGATTGTATTTCTAAATTAATATATTTATTTGCTTATTTCAGGTAAGACTTCAATATTTCTTCAAAACTCTTCATTTTTCTGTAAGTTAATTAAGTAATTGTTAATTTACATCTACTGATAATGATTTTGGATGTGTATGTTAAAACCCAGACAATGACGTCACAAAGTTTCCGGTCATTTTCCACTTTCGACAACAATCTTGCATTTTAACTCTCAACATCAACACGCACATTAGGTATTTTAAAAAAGGCAAGTACATCATTGTTTGCCTCAACCGCAACAGACAGCCGTGAGTTAGTGTCCATAAAAGACCCAACTGTTAATTATCCAGCGAAACCGAGTATTCACAATAAAACATAATATTTTTACAAATGTTTCGCGCCCATTTTGTTGCACGTAATTAGTGATAATTTATAAATACTTTGTAACATGATGTTTTACCATATATCGATATGTTCGCAATTTGTATTATTCTGGGGAATCAAAATAATTATGACACGAACAAAATATTTTTAAAAAACAAGAAACAACCGATTATAATTTGAGTTTACCTGAAATAATATCTGCGGATGTTATGTCAGAGTGTTATAAACAATATAAACATCATTGATTACGCAACAACAGACTAACATAACGAACGACGCAAGATGACATCCCAAACATAATTCACATAGTTGAGTAAAAAGTTTAATTAAAGTTATCATTATATCTTATTACCTCCCCAATTTCGTAAACTCCAACCAGTATGAAGTTGAAAAACCACACAAGACTTTTATGGCGACAGAAGTCATGGTTTATGAGGCGACTGTCTCTCTGTCGATCATGCAATCAACATCCGAACTTGCAATTAACTTCGACGCTCCATTGTAATGTCAGCTGTTAGCTTCATATTTCACGAGGGTCTAATTTACTTTTACATTTATCTTTTTTGACTTTAAAACACTGGAATTAATAAATAAAATATATAATCTATAGAAATAATTTTATATGTATACAACAAAGCTCTGTATGAAATTCTAAATACAGTCCAACACGTATTTAATGTCAGCTCGACCTCCCAGAAATAAACTCATCCGATCATCACAAAATGGCTGTATTGTAGAGAGGCTCGAGTCGATCACGATTAATTCGAATAACAACAATTAGACCGTCCGAGTCCCTCTCTCAAGAGCGGACATAAAACAAACTGTCCGTAACAACCGACGGATCCCAACAATAGAACTCAAACCATCGGACTCGGACGTATAAAAACGCTTACAACATAAAATATTAATAGAAATGCACGTGTGTTCATTGTCAATAAATTACCCCAGTGACAGAGCAATAAAAAAGTATATTTCTGACAGAGTGAATGGGAGGCAGCGCGAGGAGGCTTCGATGTGAGGTAGCCAATAAAAGTGGACGATGGATCGTAAAGCGACGCGCGTAGACTGCGTGGCGAGACGGCCCGAGCCTCCACGTAAACCTCTTCAACAACTAAACAGATAAAAGAACCTAGACTAACCCCGAGAGCGGCCGATACGAATTGAACTTACGTTTACTTTCGACGGTCAATGCCGCCAGCAATAGTGCCCCGACACACGCTAAAAATATCCTTCCTTATACGACAAAACAAAACAAAGGCGACCGCAATACAAAACAAAAAACTCTACTAAGATAACTGTTTATCCAAACATTAATTTTTAAAAGTAAAATATATAATCTTTAACATTATACGAACGTCAGACCTATCTCGTCTGACAAACTAAATTCAAGTACTTAACGTAATAGAATATTTATATGAATCGGAACCTCGTAGCGGAGGGAGAGACTTGTAATACAATAAAAGTCATGAAACTTCCATGAGTCACGAGAAATGGTTCGTGTTTGTTTCTTTTTTATATGTTACTGCAACTCCGAAAGGTCAGGAGAGATGTAAATTAAATTAGATTTAATAAATAATTTATTTGGTCGACAGTAGATGGACGGTTTGACGCGCTATCAGTTCATCTCATCGGTGACCTGCAGATACTGGCTCACCTTCCTATCTCTACCATCTTCTAATTCCATCTTGTTTCGAATGCCACACAAAAAATATGTAATGCCTTTAATTAGATTAAATAGATTTATTATAAATTGATTCCTCACAGAGATATAACTGAATAGTAAGGTAATTAAACTCGACAAATAATTACATTTTAAATTAGAATTTGATAACATATCACAACCAAAATGCACTCGTGAGTGGATATTGAAGTTCCCCAAGTTATAATATTTCAAATTCGGACCGGTATCAATGTAACTTTGCATTTTACCACTTTATAAGTATTTTTATGATATAAAATACATAAAAAGAAATAGGTTTTTTTTAAGAAAACACATGAAGTATTATACTGTATAATCTATGCGAACACCAATGTTCCACAGACAACACACGTAGTTACATGTAGTTACTTTTAGTGTTTACTAATTTGTGGCTTATTAGCGAATGTTTAAAACATTGAATCAGGTTAATCAAAATAAACGCTATAAGAAGTGGCACTAAATATTTTAAAATAGTTAAAAGAAATCGAATAAAATCAATAATATTTATTTACAATTTATATTGAGAGATAACGGGCAGCTGAATCAATACTAATATTATAAAATAAATACTTTGTTCCTGTTGAAGTTATATTCTCTAATTCATTAAATTCTGCAACATATTAATATAAAATGTAGAGCTGTAGTTATTTCACAAGATTACATACAAACAGGTAAAAGATTAACAAAGCAGGTACTGATACAAAAATCACATGCGCTACCTAAATTCGCATTGTCCTTACCTTACATAGCAATTAACATTAATTTGTTAAACAAACGCCGCCGGTTGCGGTTCTACTTTGATGTCGCCGACAAAGAAACAAACCAAAGCATGGAATTAGCGTGGGAGAGAACCGAAATTTGGAGTTTGCTAATTAACCCAGATACCTTTAACTGTCACTTTGGCGTCTTAATGACGATTTTTAAGTATAGGGATTTTTTAATATAGCGAAAAATAATATTACAAATAATGTATTTGAAAATAAAACACAATTAAATATAAAAAAAATTGTTTGAAGTTTAATATAGATTGTTAATATAGGACAAGAATAAGTAAAAGGCAGCAAAAGAGAATCAATCACAGGGGAATATTCAAACAAAATACCTAACTAATTCAAAAGAAACTCACAAAAAAGAACTACCCACCACACAGAATTCAAAGTTTATCCAAAAATTCTCATGTATTCGACGAAACAATAAGACACGTCTCCTGTCGATCCATCTGATCGTGATCCATAAAGCGCGAACGAAGCTAATGAAAGATAAAAAAAATAAATTTGTACGTGTATGTGCCTCTACCTGCGCGCGCGCCGCTTCGCAACTATTGTCTAGCCCTTCGCTTAAATGCAGACTATGCAGCCGGCTTAATGCACAACTTAGGGTTGTCAATGTATGATATATCCACAGTTATTTTTTTATATATTCTATATTTTATATATTATGTCCTTGTAACATTTAATAATAATTTCAATTATTATTTCGACAGGAAACACAATTTTTTAAAATAATATATACTATTATTTTAAACAATAACATTAGTAATTTCATTTGATGAAATTCAATTTACGAAACAGACAACCCTATTCAACTAGTTCATACCTTTAACAAAAGATCTAATAATTATTATTTTTCATCTGCTACGTTTTTGTCACAGTTATCAATCAACACAAGGACCACTCTCCCGTCTCTTTTACTCTTACACAATACCTTATAAGTTTATCTTTGTTATTCTTCAAACGATGTAATTATATGAACACCTGGGCGCAAAAGAATGTCGCACAAAGAAACAAATAATGACAATTCGAATCTTAGATCGGGAATATTTTGTTACCGGGAAAGCCTTTGCTTCATTAATTATGAAACATAATACCCTATACAATTTGGGTAAAATTATGAGAGACGATCGCTGTCATCTTTTTTGATATATCGCTTAGAATATGACAATTCTTCATCGATTAATAATTAATATTTATATTTTTTCTCAATTAAGTAATGCCTATATAAAACGTTCTTGAGAGCCAAAGACTTCGCATACACTTCACATACAAATTCATGGCATGTCGTTAATGAAGAAATATTGCAAGCCCCTGATAAGCCAGGGCGATAACTACACCGCCCCGGGCCCTCGTCCAGTCAGGTCAATATTAATTATAGGTACACCAGCTAGCCAACGTTAACGGCATAACTATCTGATCTCTACCACCCACCACATTAAGAACTAATCTAAAATATATATTTTCCAATAAATCCAAAAAAATGTTTACCGAAATCATGTTGGATTCCATCGGCTCTAATCTATAAAAAGACAAGAGTTGAAGGACCGTCATAAGCTATATTAGTCCTTGTTGCTGAGAAATAGAGTATATTCTTTTCAATATGTGTAGTGTTGATGAAAATTCGGCGTATTAAATTGAAACTATATCGACGGTCAGCAAATCTTAGCCGATGTTTGTTTAGGGCAAGCCCACCCTAAAATATTTATTCTATCTTGGTTTGCCGAAGACTCGTCAACAGTTTGTTTCCATTTCTACCTTGACTTAAGATATAGGCTGAGTTATCAATATTCAGTTATAATTTATATGGTTATTGCTTACTTGTTTGTCCAGCTATTGGCCGAGATATGTAAAATCAACATTTCATCTGTACAAATTATCTAAACTAAATAACACTTCGCAGAATTTTGAGTCATCTTCGAAGGGTTCATCCGATACATTATTGATTTTTAAAGTTTTATGACTGGCCACGTAATATCCATATTTGTTATCTCTTAAACAATGCTATTTGATTTGACGACATTTCCTTAGAAAGCTGTTTTTGTGTATTTTGATAATTATTAATACAAATATATTTTGTAGGCTCAAATTTAATCCTTATTGAGAAATATTTGAAAAAAAAACAGTTGGATCGTTTGACAATAGATATAAGAGGAACTGCACTAAAACAATTCTAACAAGCACTGTTGACAGAAAACAAATCTTCGATAACATACAAGAAAAGATTAAAGCAATTCTTATAAGGTAAGATTTAAAATGTTCATCACATGATCTTTTCATAGAAGTGCGGTAAATTCGCTACCTGAATGCGTGCTTTTTGTTCCCTGTATGCTTAACACATTCTGCACTTTGGTAAGAAGAAGGTTCCTAAGGGACTGTAATCTCGTTTGACAAAAATTTTAAACACCGTGACGTGAATAGCCCTTTGTTTTGTGACATCTATTATTTTACCTGTATTTAGATAGAATCGGTAAATAAATGTAACAAAAGTTTTATATTCCATAACCTTACGATGCTCGATCATTATTAGATACGCTTCCGAAATTAAAAAAGAACCGATTGTAATAGGTATGACTGATTCTCTAAAGGGAGCAGCTTTTTAAAATAGTTTTGGGTCTTAATTACTTAATGGATATTAATTTTAGATTAGTATTAATTAAAAATAAGAATGGGTGCAACATCGAGATGATTAAAATTACATTTTAGATTAAAAATTATCAATAATAGTTTTTAAAAAGAATATATGGTCTTGAACCCAAACTAGGAGTCCGTTTGTGTTGTCTTCGTTTTAATATCCATTATACAATGCATTTATTATATAGAGTTTAACACAAACCTTATAATTTTATATTATATAAGATATCGTTTCATACTATGTGTACTTAGGGTAATATTAATTTATCGTAATCATCAAGGGCCGACATTGTAACTCTATGATCGTATTTACACATCATTGGCTTCCACGCCAGCTGTCGTTTATGAACAAACAAAAGTATGACGATACTATGATAACCCTCAAGCGGTTTAAACATCATGACTTATTTATATGAAACCTCTATCAAGTTAAAATTATGACTAATATATAATCAGAACTTAAATCCTTGAATTTTATGATAAATATATTTAATTCCATGCAATATAGATAATATTAGTAATAGTTGGGTCCAATTTTGGGTTTGAAAAGATTCTAAGAACATTCATTAAATTAATAATGATACATGGCCTACGTTTGTGTCACAGTACCTGCATAAAATCTTTGTGTTACAAATAATTAATATAGGAAACTTTCTTGTTAATATTTTTTCTTTTGCAAAAAAATGTAACGTCCATTGACGGAATTCATTGTCCATGCCCACCCCACCGTTCGTTTCTTACCGTGAATGGGCCTCAATCTTAACAATGAGAAATGTAATTTTTTCACTATACCCATTTTTTGTCGGTGGCAACATAATATTTCACGTGGAACAATTATCATTGTCTTTCGCACCTCGGGAAACAGTGCGGTTGCGTCTATGATCTTACAGTTTGCGTACTCTTTTCAATGCTGAAGATTTTTATTGAGTTCCCCATTGTTTCTTCAACAAGGGTCCTTTGTATAAATTTTTAGAAAGTATATTCACCAAAAATCCCAATGATAAATGTGGTTTAAGATACTTTGTTCATGCAAATTGGATTCAAGGATTATATTTTGCTCATTATTCAAAAAAGTTACTGAGTAAATTCTATTTTATAAAATACAATTTCATTGTGATTTATTGAAATCATTGATAGGGGGCTCATTAGTTAGGATTATAGTACAAATTTAATTTCGTCTGCAATTTACAGCGGCAATAAATAACGTCGCCGCACTAACTCCGCGCCTTTGTCGACTTTTTTTAAAAAACCATTAAAAATCCCATCAATAGTTTCCAAACGGATTGACAATTGATATCTTTTGCTATTAACCCGCTATGATACATTCGTCTCTTTCTATGTCATGGTTAATCAAACGTGAGGAAAAGGGAAAAGCAATTTAAATGAAAGTAAAAAATTAAAACGCGTTACAAATTTCAATAAATAAGCAAATAAATTGCCAACCGATAAAAGCGTTATTGTTATTGATTTTGATTTATATGAATATTCATGTATATAATTTAAATGTGTGATGTTAGTTTAATAAGAATTAAATGATAAATCACGCACAACATACGGCGGGTGCATTTACAACACGTGTTCTTCATTACTAGTCATATTTGCTCAATTATTTTATGTAGGTTAGGTGATATAGGAATAAATTGTTACTGAACGACTCAGAACCAACTATTTGTGAAATTCATTTAAATAGTAACAATTTAATTTTATGAAGGCGTTAATCTAATTGGAACCACACAATCTTATTGGATTCTACATTCTTTAATCTGAACATAAGTAAAAAAACTAAGATACCCTCTGCTATGAATAACAGAACAAAGACAGCACAAACACTCAGATTCGAAAAAAAATTATATTTTAAAAATAATATTATATTTATAATAAATATATTAATGATTAAATAGCTGTTTCGAACGGGAATTGAATCCGCCACTTCTGCACAACAGACTAGTTAATCACAGCACTATAAACATCACGTAATTAAATTATGTTATTTAGTTATATTTAATTTAAACATTAAATTAGTAGATTTGTATGCAGCGTTGGTTGGCACAAAGCATTTAAAACATATCGTAAATACTCAAATTTATTTAAGTGTAATAAACCGCATAAAATAATTTTTCTTTTTTAAACATTAACTTTTAAATTTCATGCTCACTAAATAATCTATCAAATTTTTTGTCTTCATTTCCCTAGCGTTTTTATTTTTCTTCTTTTCTTTAAAGTGAATCGAATGCGCCTTGCATACCTCTCTATCATGTCTAACGGCGATTCGTCCCTGAATAAACAAGCTTTTTAAATGCTCCCTCAACTTGTCTTTTTTATTTCTCGATTTGAATATTTACTTTAAGTTGACGGTCGTGTCACGAGATGGCACCACCGGCTCACGTGAGAGATATTTATAAAAGAAACTAGGTACCTATTGGTGGAAACGTCACGTTATATCCGATTTAATGATTGCTAATATAATTCCGATTTCGATTGTCGCGCCATCGCAACATTTTAAATGCTAAAGTTTTGATATTTTTTATTATGATGTATGTATAGTACCTAATTAACGCTATGCATTCGCATGAAAAATAAAAGTTTTACAAACCTCCCCTACATTTAAATATTATAACATGTTATCTAAACATTAACCACAACTTCAAAATTAAGTCATATCACTCGCCATAAACAATCTAAAAAAATGTTCAAAAAAGTTCATTAACAAAAATGATAGAAAAAACTCCCGACCCTAATATGCAAATGTGCTTGCAATTATTCTCTTACCATAAGACCATAACAATACTCATTACTAGCACAATTTAAAAAAAACCGTCAATGTTTACACTTAGCAAGTGTGACGAAAACCGCTTACTGCGCCCACATAGTTTGTTTTCATAGAAAAAAAAATATTATACAAAAAAGAGGGCGCCACGTCTTATGCAAAAAAGTCCTTATATATTCACCCCTCGCGAATTCTTCTTTAATGAATGCTATTCGGCATTTTTTTACCTCTCAGCGCAGTTGTTTTGACGGAGCGCAATCTAGCCACTAATTGCTTTTTCCTCCTAAGGGTGCGCATTTACCGCGCGAAATTACATTTTATTAATTGAATAATATTAATGATACTTCGTTGAGACGATCAATCTTTAATGACGTTTTTATTCGCTCAAAGAGTGACTGCTCTCTCGTTTTTCCTCTTGTAGAGTTTTGATTTTTTATTTATTTTGCCGACAAGATCGATGTTAATTACGCATCTAATGGCTCCCGTGATACACTTCCATTAATAATAATGCCGGACGACATCGTCCCACTCGTCCAAGATTTAATAACAACGACCGGGGCCGAGATTAATAGTGCATTCATGCCCAGTCTCTCCACAACGCTGTACAAAAAACTAAAACACGTCATATAATGTAAGAGAAGCATAATTAAAATCCTTACTTAACTCAGTCGGGCGATGATAAATTCACAGAAAATAACATAATAAAGCACATGATTAACAAAACAAAATGTTAGCATTAAAATGCAGCACTTGAGCGAAATTAATCCAAAAAATCGCGACAGCTGCCACGCGAAATCTGTATGAGACACGTCAAAAAGTTTATCTTATCCTAGCTAAAATAAACCTCGATTCATTGCTGGATACATAAAAATGTCGTGCATTGTTCTCTTTTGCCATTATTATAGCTTTTTATTTAACCATTTTATTTTATTATGATAACGATTTTTTTTCCGGTCGTCGGCATAATTTCTTTTGTTCCGCTGTGTGATATTGTTTCGCATTTTATTTTGTTTCTTTTTTTTAACGTGTGTTGCCAGTGTGATTTATTCTCCCTGTAGGGTAAAACAACACCCATACGAGTTACGATTAGCTAGTAGCCGTAATATCTAATTACTATGTGTGAGCACGTACAGAAATATTTCCTCTATCCGATGTGGTTTATGGAATCGAATCCACATAATTTGGCAGTCTCTTGGTGGCGATACGTCTTCTGATTCGCTAATACTTTCGACTTTGGGTATTTTTACTTTACCCAACATTTGTAATGTTTCCTACTCATATTTTTATATTTACTTCAGTAAAAAATTATAAGAAATTAGATACCTTGAGTTGCTAATCGAAACCACTTAAAAACAAAAATTCTAGCGCCCCAAGTTCATTGTTTTCCCTTGGGATGACTGCTAATGCTGCTAATTCTAAATTCAATCATCTCAAACAATGGCAACTCTCCCGTGCACCTAAATGGCGTTTTTTTAATCGGATATTATAATTAATGTTCCTTTTGTCGCGTGCTGACGGACCCTCGCACGAACAATGCCATTTCTAATATAAAAAGATATATTTTTTCTTTAGAAATAAAAGCTCCTACCTGGCGATAAAACATAAGGGAATGACGCGACAATTTGAATTAGACTTTTAATCCCTATTATTCTTTTGTTTTTCTTAATTCTCCAAATCTTTTGAAAGATTTTTTTTATTATTGGAATACTGACGTCGTATATGATCCAACAGTATTCATAATAAACATTGAAATTGAACAAACGAGTGACCGTCAGCCGTCGCTAAACATCCTCGCGAATCTTGAATCCACATACATTTTTTATCAAGCTTAACCCTCCGACCCCAAACGAACCCTTCCTTGCCCATACAAAAAAACACTAATAGTTAAAACGTATAGCACGGACTGTGTATAGTTAGTGTTTTTTTTACTTGTGGGTATAAGGAGTAAGCAATAAAAAACAGCATTATATCACAGTACCCTCCCTTCATTATGTGTCACAGGGGTCGTTTTACTCATGCGAGTGTCTTCAATGTGTGCGTGTCTAACTGTTTTATGTGCATTACTAAATATATAAATACTAGCCCAAGCATAACTGCAAACTTTATGTATATGTAGATATATATTTCCAATTATATTACAAAATTAATTATTTTATAATATACCTTATTTATTCATGCAGCTTCTTTAGTAAGCATAAGTAGTATTGAACACTCATTTGTTAAATTGTTTCATAGGATTATAATTTCACATAAATACAGGGATTTGTAACTTAAGGGACAAATTTCAACATCTTATATATTTGTATGCATTGCTTTTTTTTCTTTTTTTTTTCAACAACAATTTATCATTAAATACATGTTATAAATACAAAATTATCTGTTAAAAAACTCGTAGTGAATACAATTAATTATTAACTTATAGTTCAGTAAACATTCTTATAAGACAAACTTCCTGCTAAATAAATTACTAAAGCATTAATATATATTTTAAATCGCGTAGTATTTATTCCTCACCCACCCCATGCGTAACCGATTCCATGACAAAAAGTGGCCGGGGTGATACTGAAGTTTTTTTCTCTACAATTAAACACATACGGAATCAAGCTTATAAATTATGCTTTGTGTCCAATATCGATTCCCGTACTGTTTTTTAGAAGCCATAAAAATAACGACCATCTACCAATTGCTTTATATTCGATGTAGAAACTTTTGAATTTATGTTACTTTTATTTATTTTTAAAATAACGTTACTATTTTTAATATGTATTATAAATACTAATTATATAATAACTTTTTTTTTAAATTTCTAATATCGCCATTATTATTATCTCTCTAAATTTTAACAGTTGATCATAAAGCACGGATCATAAACAATTTATATTAAATTCTGGTAAAACAAACAGACATTAAGCCGCGGAACCGTACCCGCTCCGTATCGCCATTCCAGGCCATAAAAATAATCAAATATATTCGTTCCATCTCATTTGACCGCGTCTTAAACGATTTCTCTCGTCCGTCCTTTATTACCAAAAACATAACTCCTCATTTTCTTTTTTATCCCCCTACTTACGCGGAGCTCGTGTCGAGTAAAATACTACCTATATGGGGGTAGGTGCATATACTTATGTATGTATATCTATAGCTTTACGCACCGTATTAACCCATACTTTTATAAAATGAAAAAATAACCTAATTTTATTTTGATTTAAAAATACATTACTTTAACTTTTAAAGCCCAAAATGTTTGATTATCAGCGAATCTAAATAGATAGATACAACATTACTAATGCCTTTAAACGAAACGGAGCCCTACGTCTAAATAAATAAAGTTGATTTTCGAACCACATTTAAGAAAATTCATAAAAAATAACGCATTGTTTCATTTACAGCCGAAAAATGTACATAAAATGTTTTATCAGAAGGAGCCCACATATTGCGTAGGGGAAGGGATTTTTCCTCCTCTAATGTGGTTAATTTCCTTTTTCCTCTTTATTTATAGTAATCCCTTTATAAGGTGATTACCGAAATGTGTTTTGTGGACGTAAAAGAGCGCAGCGTGGGGCTTTACCGCTTTCACATTTCTTTACCGCTTCTTCATAAAAAACTAATATAAACAATCATTATAAATATAGCTCCTTTTACAATACGATATAATATTTACATAATTTTAAAAAAAAACTCTAAACCCTTTATCCGTCCTATTGTAGGTGAGTGCAACCACAGTGACTGTAAGGCTTTTGAAATGTCGGTTCAATCAAAATATACGTGATAATAATTCTCATAAAATCATTCGATTCAATTAGTTCAATCACGTCCACGAATTACCTCAGATAGCTCATTATAATTTTATCATTCATTAACTTTGCATTAAGAACGCCAGTAACCAGCATACCACTGGCAAAATTAGGAACATGCGAATTATTGTACACTTACTGGCATACGGGAGACATTAACGGCGTCACGTTCGCAAATACCACTAGCATATGTTTAGCGGTCAGCAATATGCAAATAGAAATGCAAAAAATATCACAGTGACAATCTGATCAAACGTTGAAATTTTGTGCCACATTTTAAAAACATCACCATTAACACTGAAAAATGTTATTATATCATTTTTATAATTAAGCTCAATTGTTAATCTAACAATGTATATATCAATGGAAGCGGAATATTATAAAACATGAGCTAAACTCCAAAGTTCCAGGTTGAAATTCAAATTACCCAATAAAGACAGACCTTGACCCATTTTTGCAAATAAAGTATACAGACATATATTTCAAATTTAAAGTTATACTGTGTTTCGTTCAAGGGTAAATCGTTGAATATTTTTTCTTATCGTTGATGTTGTCACTTTATACTAGCAGAATTTACGAATTGCAGTGTTTATCTTCCAACAACTTTAGCTGTAGCAACGTTTAGTTTAGTAGAAGAGTGGCCATACTTTTTGGAGGAAAAAATTAAAGCAATTTATGCTCGAGGAACAAAAAACCCATCAACTTTATACATTAAAAATTAAAATAAATGCTATTAGAAATTATACCTTCATAATGTTTTGAACTTAAAAATTAAAGTGGTAGATTTGTTTTGATATTTGGTTGTTACAATGTTCCATTGCAAGTTTCATTTTATTTTCATATGGGTTATTAATATATTAGGAAATAATATTAAAATAATTTATTCAGTACTGCATAATAGAAACCAATACAGAATAGTCGACTTATTACAGCGATGCGGGCAGAACCCTCGCTTTTCCTTTGCATATAATTGCATCTTTTTGTTTGAGAATTTCTTTGCGCCCCGCGGCTCTGATTTACGCATACAAGGTGTGCAATAATAACGCTCAGAGAAAAAAATACTTCACAAACATCTAAAAAAACATATTTTGAACAAAAATGTATTTCGTACCTTAGAGTTTAGAGTTCTTTTTCCTTTAAACAACTTTTAATAAACGAACCATATTTACTGAAAATGTTGAGTACAGAGATGACTTGGGGAGGTCGCACCCTCGTTTTTTCTTGTGCCATCTTTTCCTTCACCTTCTTAATTTATATAGAAATATTTGGTTTCATCCGACGCCTTTGAGCTAACAAGCTTTGCCCGATAAAAATATAATTTATGTCTGCAACAAATGTTACAGTACACTACACCAATTCAACATGATGTGATTTTTATCCATAGATTCACGCCATTACGTCTCACGATTATAAAATAATATTAATGTAGTATTCAAAAATATACCTACTTGTATGTAAGATCTCATGTGCGATCGTGGGCTCATTATTTAATTGAAAAACTGTCTCAATTCTCGGACAAACTTTTAAAAAGTCGCTATTAAAATTTCAGTGAAAACAACTTGAGCACTTTGATTCCTGCTTCTCATTTCCCGCGAAAAACATTTCTTATTTCGTGAGATGACTTTTCTTTATAACGGCATCGTTATTAAAAATATATCCGTTGCTCCCCTCTGTAGAAAGTTGACTCATAATAAAGGCCGGCATAATTTTTCCTTTTAAAACTTTTTGATTAGATAAAATAATGGGGAGGCAGCGATGGGGTGGACCAAAGCAACAAAGGCCGCTCGGGGCGATGCTTCGGTATCGGCATTATTCTAATTGTTGTTTTCTTAGAGGTAAAATGAACGAAATGTTTACGTTGCCTTAATTTATAACAAAAAAATGTAACTACAAATTATAGAATACTAATGATGAATCTTGCTTCTTATTGCGAAATTAAAATTGTTGTTTTAAAAGTAAATTGTATCCTTTGCTGAACACGTAAATAAATATTTGTAAGTTTAGAGAAGGGTGAGCCCTTCGTTTGATTTGCTTTTATCGATTTAAATTGGAAAAAACGGCATTTGAATTTGACAAGTCGGAAGACTCCTTTGTGTCGCCTACTCTAATGATTGCTTTTAATTTATTTACCGATGAGCTTCAACAAACAGCGTGTTGTTGAAATAAATTATAATACATTAAATCGTATATTATTTGTATACTATGTTTTATTGTATATATTAGTAGCGTTTAGTAAATGTTGTTACTGCAACGAGAAATCTAAGCACTAAGCTCGGTTATAATTCGAAACCGAGTGTATTATACATTTATCATATTTCCGATATGAGATTTGAAATGAAAATATAAATGAGATTTTTTAAAGTAACAACGAAGCATAACGCCCTATAATGTAAAAATGTCAGAGAAACATTAAATGTGACGTTGTTAGGGGTGTCCCCCACTTTTTTCAATTTAAACCGCCATCGCATTGATAAGTCGGCCGTCCAACGCAGCCCTGTAACGCAGTACAATAGTAGTTTTCAATAAGATTGGTTACACTACACTAAGCAATGCAATCAATCAAAATTGCATCGGTCTATCGGTTTCAAAGCACAAACTCTCCCTTCGATGAGCAATTTGCGACAATCATCAATCGATAATGTTTGACACTTTTTTTAATTTTACACCACATTTATAATACTCTTGGTAAAGCTATTTTATTTATTAAAATTCTCAAAGTAAACAAAGCGTAACATAATTATAAATAACATTTTAATATACCCGTTTAGTATAATGATAGGGTTGGCTGCTTTATCTTTACAGTAACATATTTCTTTAACACGTAGAGACCTCATAATTGTTAGTTTTAATAATCCGTAACGCCTCCGTTTGTTTTTAATTACGTCGTAAACAAAAATGATACGGTGAACCGCACGCGCGCTTTTTTGTTTTAATCATTATTAAGCTTCTTTTTATTATTTTCCCACAATTAATCATTTTGTTGTTATTTTTTTATCTTTCACTTGTAGATAATATAAATGAATTAAACTTTCAAGTCCGTTGTTTTTCATATTATATCATTATTATTTTAGATTGAAAATACTAGACTTATATATCAATCATAGATTTTTATTTAATTAAATTACACTATGTAATTCTTGTATGAGCCTAAAATATAGTGTATATTCAGTATACTTAATAATTATTTCACAAAAAGTGTAAAAAGCGAGCGGGAAAGAATACTCGATGCTCATTAATACTAATATAATTGGAAGGCTGTAATTTGAATCGCTTCAAACAACAAATTAGTGAATTATAAATGCATGAGGCACGCCCCTGCTTGTGTTTCGGCATACTTTAACATTTCTACCACCACGCCTCGGCTTGTCTTACTTTTCATATTATATTTTTTCATTTACCTAGTTACTAATCACGGCACCAAAGTTTTGTATAATTGGGGGGTTTCCTTTCCCAATAATAACTGTTAATATAAATTATATACAATCATAATGAGACGTTAGAATTTTCAAGTTTTTCAATATTTGTTTCATAATTATACAACTCAAACATAGGCCATTTATAATTCATGAATACCTGTAATTAAAATATGCTAATTAAATACACAAAATAAATGACCTGGGTCAACATTCCCACGCTAAAATCAACCCTCGAATCCCGCCAAACCTCTTAATTGTTGCGCCCTAACGAAGCATCGGTTAACCCCACAATCTGCCGACATGCAAATTAACCCTTTCTGCGGCGCTGTTTACAAGTCGTGATTGAATTAAAACCAGCAAATTCCCTCAGAGGCCAATAAGCCCCGTCTCGCTTTTAAAACTCTTTAATAAACTTGTCCGGAAGGGTTGGGAGTGAGGAAAAGCCATGATATTTTGTTTTCAAAGAAGATTCCCTCTTTTCTAATAATTAATAACGACATTTAAGATGCGAAGGTGTTGATGCCTTGTTATTTGAGGTTTGGCAATGTCATTAATTATAAGGGGACTGGGATTTTAGGTTACTGTTTAAACACTCTTTAGAATTAAAGGTAATTAATGAACATGATTATTTTAAATAGTAAAATAACTGCATTTGAAGAAAACCGATCGACCATAAATATAAATATTACGTAATTAAACTTATTAATATAAAATGAATAAAACAATTGATTTTGTAAAAGAAATTGAAAAGTTATAAAAAATAATTCATAACATCTTAATTTCCTAACGAAAAAAGTTACAAAAGGCGCTCGACAGGAAAAGCTAAGTTAAATGAGTGTCCGCCCGCCCATCCATGTTAATTGCTTAATCGCTGGCTAGGCGGCTCAAGGGCGGCACTAATTGAACCGAGGGCGGGCGGCCGTTAGCCACTTGGTTTAAACTTTGTAGACAGCGTTTAAACACCGGTAATTACAAGGCGAGATGTTTAATTATGTTGCCCAGGACCGTGGGAGCTTTTCCTAAATAATTAGTGGGATCTAGTTTGAAGTTTGAAACGTCCAGTGAAGAACAGAGGGGAAGAACTTTTGCCAAATTAAATTAGAAACTTTATATGTTCTGGTTCGATTATTTTTGTGTTGGTTTACCTCTTTATTTATAAAGTCAAGAGTGAAAAAAAAAATGACATTTGTAATCGCAATAAGAAGTTTTTCCTTTTTATTATAACAATTAGAAATTTAGAAGAATTAGAACGTATATTATTATTTAATAATGCACATATGCACATATTTCAATAATAATATTCTTACTTGAAGCATCTTATTAAGAACCATATTAACATGATAATACTAAAGTTCAGTCTATATTGTTTCACAACAACTAATATGTATAATATATACGATGTTATTTTCATTTTAATTGCTATGTCATTGCAAGAATTTAAGAGAGATACAAAATTAACAGATTCAACAGCTAACTCAATTTATAGAAATAATTACCGCCCCAGGAGAAATCAGAAACTCATCAAGGTCGGCATCAAACACCTAATTTAATTTCAATCAACAACTCCGCGAGAAAATTACACAGAAAACGAGAAAATGAAATTAAAAGGAGACGGAAGCTAACAAGTCTCGATTACAAATTAAACAAGCCGGGCGTCCGTACCTACCAGTAACGTCCACGACGACTCTGTGATTTAAGGAGATGAGAAAGAATCTAATTACAACGGGATTTTCCGTTACCGTCCTTTAATTGAGAACTTTTTACTCCGCAAGTGCTTTTCTTAAATCTCTCACCCTCACTCCGCCCCCACTTCGTGTTTGCATTTCCCCCTAATACTCGCAGCACCAGGCGTCGATTACACTTTTTCTCTATTTTTAATTTTGTTGGAACTTTTAATTTTGTTGTACTCGGCGTTTCTTTTAAACAAAACGTTTTTTCTTTTTTGTTGCCAGCGATATTTCTCACCGCCATTATACGGGCTATAATGAGATTTTCTTTCATTATGTTTAATCTCCCGATTAATTCAAATGTTAATCTTCTTTTTCACGTTGCGTTTTTTACGGCCTCCTAGCTACCGTTGATAAAGGCTCAGCAGAGGGAATCGGCGACGTCGTTCGGGCGCGGCATTTAAAATAATTAAGAGACGTGACTTTTAACGCTCCAGGGTCCGTTCGAGGCGATTCCTTCCGGGTGGGGGTCACGTCTCAGAAATAAGCGAGATCGGTCCGGCCGATTATGTCTTCAATAATTTAATTCGCAACAAATTCAAAACGTCGAAGCTGCCCCAAGATAGGTGCGTCACTACGTGTCCGGAACGCCAATGGCGATTCGAGTAGTCACCAAATTGAAAACACCTCCGGCGCGGCTGTAAACACGTCACGTGATTTAGGTTTTAATCAAGTAGGGACGCTCGCCCCGTATCGTAATTGTGACAAATCCTCTGTTTGTCCGAAGGAACTTTTAACTCGAACAAGTCCGTTCCGTAACGGCCGCCTCGCACGTCCCGCGTGAGGGAGACGCTTTTTTGTCGACACATGTGCTCCCTCTCCGAATGGCAATCCGACCCGCCGTGCCTTGATTAATTTTTAATATTTTCCCTTCCCGTTCACGTACGCAATTTTCACTTTTCTCCAAGTATACATTTCCTATTGCTTCTAATAATCTCGGTTGATTTTCAATTTAGTATGTAGTATGTACGAGTAAATGTATCCAAATGTTTCTAGAATGAATATTATATAATTTCTTTACAGAGCAATTTACAATAACAAAGTATTATTTAAAATAAATTAATTACATTTATACGCGGCGTCTCGTCACACCTACGTACGCTCGTTACCAATTAGAAGATAAGCTCAAATTAGCACATGCAATTGACGCGCGTCATCAGCCTCGGGCCATAAAGGCAACGCGACAATCTGCAATTTAACAAGGATTTTAATATAGCTAAATAAAAAATAATGTTTAAATATCACACGATAAATTTAAATATTTTTGAAGCAGCTGTTTTACATAAATTCAATATTTATTTATTGTAAATCAATATTGATAAGTGTTTTAAAGTATATGACCCTCTACAAAAATATTACACTATGTGTTTTAGAATTTATGTCCCTGAACTATTTGCTATAACCGCTAGAGACCATTGTAGAATATTACGTGTACCTACTACAAAAGCAATCTGTCGCAATTATCGCTCACGGCGCATATCCCGATTAGCTGCGCCGGCGTCGGCAATTAGGCCGGCGGACATACGCGTTAACCTGGACAATAAGGATACTGCTTCTAAACACACTACACCACTTAATTCCAAAATGAGGGAACAAATTAGAAGACGCTCGTGACAAGACAACACTCACTCACCTAAGAGGAATTTTCTTAATGGCAGGAAGGTATTATGAATAACTATAACTGGTCCACTTTGAAGTCACATCATTGTAAATAAAATTAATTGTAAACATTACACTTAATGAGAATATATTTTGTTTTCGTTAGAATACCACTCATATTAGATATTTCCCCTTCTTATAAATATTACATCCGTACTCTTTGTAAATTTGCCTAAGATCACCAAAGCTCCCTTCGTGCAGGAGCTCAAAGAACGCCTACAATCTCCCGCGGCCCGACCAATGTCCAAATTATAAATTCGCATTAGATCGGACTCGAACGGTTCGTTTACCATTTCATTTTGGTTCAATATCTCCACTCCACTTTGTTCCACACACTCCCTTCCGCCACCCCCCTCCCCTCATCTTAAGACGCCGGGAAATATCTGCGTTTTAAGCTATATTTCTTTCATCCCTCATTTTTGCAGTTCGTAGCAATCTGAAATCCAACACGTCCCCCGCGGGTGGCTCTCCCGGAGGGGACCCTCCCGCTCGCCCTCTGCGTATTCTTATTCTGGGATAAAAAAACGATATCTATTTATAGGTGTGGGTAAGTCGGCGTGTGTGGACGAGGCATTAGCCATGTGTGGGCAAGCGCGTGCATGTGAGGCTGCCTCCCGCTCATTTGCAAACGTCTCCAGAGATGACGTCCTCTAGTCGAGATACCGTTCTTATTATATACGATGCCGTTTTCCGCGATTGCCACAAATACGTTTAGATCTCGTATAAATTTATATGAATATTAGATGAACATGTTAGTCTTGGAAATATCATGTGATCTAATTGCTCTGAAATCGCCTTAATAATGAGTTCGTATTCAGATTGATAAATTATGTAGACGCGAAATAATAATACCTACACATCTTTTTGAAATAATTATGAAATCAATTAGAGCATTATTCAGCAAATTAATGTTTTCTTAAATATTAAAAAATTTAATAGTATTCCATTTGAAGCGAGGGAACGCAAACTATTTGTAAATAAGTAATCAGCCTCCCGTGCATGCCGAAGTATGGGGAGATTCCCACCCACTCCCGCTCTCACGTATGAACGTAATTATAAAAATTGAAGCCACCTCAGAGGCCACTCCGCTCCTTCAGGCGTCTCTCCCTTACTCCCGTGGCGTCGTGCATTTTTTCGTACATATTAAACTCCCCGGTCACCCCGCGCACTTCACCCCGCGGCTCCTCTTTTTAATCGATTTTCCTGGCACAAGGGGTGAGTCCTCTTGGGGTGAATGTAATTTTTTATGCGTTTTTTCTCGGGACGCGAAGAGGACGTCGCCCGAGGTGCCATTACGCCACGGGTTGTTGAGAATATTTTAATTATAAGGCATTAGCGCGTTTTATGATAGCACTCCAACCAGAATTTATAAGCGATCGGGAGCTAAAGTAATTAAATATTTGAACGCGGTGAGATTTCCTCTGAGAATTGATGGCTTGAGGAAGTTCCGGATAATGGAAGTTTCATATCTCTTAGGCTTTAATAATAATATGATTGATATTTATATGTATCGCGCCCTTTTAATGTTTTTAATGTTGTTAATCATGCAAGTAAGAGAGTATGCATAATCAATAAATAAAATAAATACAAGTTTACTACAATGTTTTCTTGATAAAATACGTCGTGACCTAAGTAAAGATTTCCGTAAGATAGTGCGGGGACATGAGCCTAATCCTGCCCGTCAGTGTCGGTCGGTGGTATACTACAACTTGATGGATGGTAATTAAATAGGATCAAGGGATCAACGGTAGCCCGTCCGTGTTGTATCGTACGACCAACAAGTGGTGGGAACTTGCCCTTGCTTCAATGACAAGTCTTGTATTACGGTAAAGTATGTGTTATTGGATTATCACCCTTAACATTTAGTGCTGGTCTTTTCGTATTAGTGACAAGTATCACCAAATTGTGCCATCCTACAAACCACACTAATATAGATAAAAGAATTTAGGTTGCAATCATTTCACTGATTTAAACTACTTTATACGGCTTACTGTTACCTATATTTTGATTAATTAAATCAAAATAAACACAGTAAGTCGTTTTAGAACAATATTTGATAAAGCAAAAAAAATGGATAAACATAACTAATTTATTATAGTCACCATGTTTGAAGTTTTAAAGACAGTATCACTATAAACGAACTAGTGTATTCCTAAAGCGTGCGCCTCTTAACGGACAGGCGGACAGACAGACAGACGCCGTCTCATCAATGTCGCTCTGCATACGGTTCCATCGGCAATTAAACGACTGTTATTTACGTAACATATTTTAAATAAAATTAAATAACATTTTTTTATTTGTAATCTATATTTTTATTTTGTGGGCGTTTTACAAACAAGATTATGTAGTAAACAATAGGAACCCGATTCTTGTTAAGTTATTTATGTAGGTACAATGTATTTTACGTTAAAAATAAATACAACAAAGTTTTTCAACGACAATGTAAATCAAGTAGAAAACAATAATTCATAGATCAATTCAACATGTGATTGGGATTGAAATTCGATGCGAAATCAAGTATACAAATATATAATATCCCTTATAGTAGGTACACCTAATTATATAACTCGTCTTACGTGTAAACCTTTAGCGAAAGCCTGCACAATGCGACCTCTAGTCCAATAATAGCATCCCTAATGAGATGTAAATGAGCAGAGAACCGTCCGACGCCGCCCGCGTTATAATAACGCGTAACGACCTACAAGCCCGGATTAAGAAGCCTCTTGACTTAAACCTACCAACGAAGGTAGCCAACACACAACCTTAAATACAGAAAAGTAAACCCACGGATGCACACATTAAGTACTAGATTTGCATGCGGTAGTCCAGATTATAAATAGGCATGGTCAGGTTGCAGAATAGTGTGGCCCTTTTCATGCTAATTGGCAGGATTACAAATTAACGTCAGGCCTAGATTGTCTAGAAGGTTTTTTTAATATATTACAAATAATAATAGTAAATATATACTGAGAATTAATATTCGGAGCTATTACTATAATAGTATTAAATCTTATTAATTTCAATGATTTATTTTATATGGCAGCATTATAACAAACATCTTCGAACTAATAAATTTTATGCTTGATAACAAATACAACCATGCTCTCATTAAATAGCGCAAATTCGCACAGCATCATTCAAACTCATCCGCATGCCAATATATTAAGAGCGTTCGACTATTGTAGCCCATTAAGAACCTTAACATAAGTTCTATGTAAAATTCACATAAAACTTCAGAGATGGCGGATCGGACGCTCCATATGTATTATGCATTCATGAATATAAGACGAATAAAGCAAAGTCCGCGCGCCCGAATCAATTATGGCAGCGACCGGAGCTCGTTAGAAACGCATCACGCATGTACAATCGCACCAATGTTGCCGGTGAATATCCCGCACTCGGAGCTCGAGAGCCAGAAGCCCTTCGCGGATTTGTAAAAACAATAGCTTATCTCAACTTTCAATAATGCATCAAACAAATGTATCGGAATTAGTTCTCGTAAGGAAACACGTGAAACCGTGTAGAGGTCAGGTCACGGCTCTATCGGTCGACCCTCACTGTAAGTGGATTAACCCCTTTACGACACGCAAGGGTGTCGACTTTATATAAAAAGTCCCAGTTTGTATAATCTGTATCAATTCATTTCTGGGTATAATCATTATTTGTAGTTGTAAAATTTTAATTAGTAATATCAGACAGAAATCCATATGAATTAGTACCTAATTGAAATGTTCATATTGTTTCAGGAGCACCGGCAATGCCAGTTCCAGCGAGCGCAACACAACCACAACCACAAGGCCTCATAGTAGAAACGGGCTCAGGTGCCAGCGTGTTGCAGCTACCGGCTACAACCCTAGAACAAATTCGCCACATAGCTGCTGATCCTGGAGCCTCTACTTTACGTCTTCCTCCTGCCACACCTGAGCCTCCGACTGGTGCACGAGAATTAGATTTCGACTTATGTTATGTTTGTAAACACTGCAAAGTAGCATTCCCATCGCCTGGACCTCTTCAGGTTCATCAAGCTCGCTCTTGTTATGCCGGTCGCGAATCAACACGTGGAGTGATAAGAGTGGTGCAACCTGCACTCGAATGCCGTTCTTGCCCGGGTGAAAGATTTAGAACAGCTATAGATTTCCGAAGACATGCAGAGACTGAAGCACACGCTCGCAATGCTGCACCACCACCTCCGGCCCCACCCGAACCCCTTTCTCACGAGATGGAAGATGTGGTCAACCAGATTACATTACTTGCGGCACGTGCTGCGCAAGATGCTACGTCTCCGAAAGACCCTAATTCCAACTTCTGTGTACCAAGTCCGCGTTTTCCGCAGCCAGGCGAGATGCCGCTCGCCAGCGCAGGCCACTAATCCTAACGCAATGTATAGTTACTACTTATTTTAGAGCCGCGCGCTCTCTCCGTTGTCCGACAACGCAGCAGTTCACTATTAGCTCTTAATGCTTTTCTTCGTTACTGAATGTCGTCGTTCAGGCGACATTTTTCTAATTATACTTTTAAAGCTTGTAGTGTTATAAGTGTAGGTTAATTATTGGGAGCCGATCGTTATTGTCCCGTTTTTATATTTATCATGTAGATACCTAGGTATGGCGTTCGATCGCTCTTTCAGAGTTCCTGGTAAGAAATTCCTAGCCGGCTCCGTGTTCCTAGACGATCGGCTCGCCGGCCCGCCGCCGCGCCGCGCACTGGGAGGCGGCCGGCGTTCGCCGCGCCCGCACAGCCGCGTGCCGTGCTGACTTCATATCATACGTTAGACAGGTTTTATTATTATATATGTTTATCGTTTAGGCCGACACGGCCCGCGGCCGAGCGGACGCCTTCCGGCCTCTTTACCATCAACTCCCAGAAAAGCAAGTTCCTATCTTTATGGCATATAATATTATCGATATTGATAATTACGATTTAATTATTGTTTAAAGCTATGTAATACATACATATAATCGTTCTAATTTTAGGCATAGATACGTTCTCGTAAGAAGTTCCTGATGCATCGTAAATGTATGAAGATATATAGTGATATACGTATATGATTTTTTAACTTAAAGCGAAGTTAGTTATTATTGTGTATTTTAGGCTGTAGAGCGGTCGTCCTCTCATTCGGGTCCCTATTCCAGATAGCCGCCCTGACTGTAGAAGTTTACTAAACCTCCATACCACATCATTTTATCTTCAGTCTTTCTACACATTATTTTAACAATAATAATGTTATGTCACTGAAGCAAGGTTTGTAACGTCTCGAAGAACTGAGCTTACCCCAGGGTATCCTCGCCTACAGTAAACTATCACTCGTGGAAACGCCCGTGGAGACGCGACGAAACCGCGTAGGCTTATTGGTAACAGTTAATTATATTATAATTATTATTATTGTAGCAAAACTTTTCCAAAACGAACGAACTCGAAACTTGGGCTGCGCGCCAGCGCTCAGCCTACCTCGCATACAAGTGAGTTTATTTTGGAACTAAGTGTGATTCTTGAATTTTTATTAATATTGTAATTGATTATGGTAGTGGCGTAAGTGAGTCCAAAGGCATGGACGTGCATGCAGAGGCAAGGAAGGCCCTGCAAGTGTGTCCATCACTTTACTGTGTGCGTGGAGTCCCTACAATTTTTGGCACAAAATCACAACGTTATTTTAATATTTTACATATTTACATTTTATCTAGTGGAGTGTACTACAATATTTTAACTTATGAGTGTATCCTACTACAACATTGAGTTTGTTTTTATATGTGCAATGTTCTATTCCGCCGGGTGCCGGTGGGCCTTGTTATTTAATGTGCAATCGATGGCCGGTGATTGGGGTGACTGCGACCACATTTTACAATAACAGATATTTATAATTGTTACTTAGATTAAAACTTGGTTTATAATAATTCCAATTTCTACTTATTATTTCTTATTGCGGTTAGAATATAAGTGAAAGACGTAAAGTCGGTCGCAGTGGCAACGGTCACCGCCCAGAGTCGCGAAGGCGCGCGTTACAATAATATTATAAATTTTGTTTACGTTAATGAATGGAGTATTTAAATACATTTAATATATCATAATAAAGTTTGTTGAGTGTTATGTTCGCAGTACTCCACCGCGTAACGTGAGTGTCGGACGTTAGAAATCCATAGGAAATGTTTATTTTGTCGATTTGTATCGAGAGTATTGTAAGTTTGAGTTAGCGTAGGTGGACATTTGGTAGTGTGATGTTGTGTCTCCGAGGGTGATCGCCCGCGGGATGAATCATGGTTCCTATGTATATTTCAATATTATCGCATCTAGAGTTTCACTATACTTTCCGAATACAAATTTTAATATTTAAGATTTATTCGGATGAGTCTGTTGTATCTACAGAGTTGCCGCCACGGCCATGTTATTTGTTTATTTAAATTAATTTATAATAAAAAATTCAGTTTAAAATTTTATTAATAAATATTTTAGATTTGTTTTAAACTATAAAAACCTAATTAGAAGGTAAATGTTCCTAAATGTAATAATTCAATTTTTACTATAAGATCATACTTTACATCATTGTTAATATTTTAGTTATATTATATTTAATTTTATTTACAATAAGATAAAACCATTTTTGTATTATTTCGTTATAACAAACTTTGTATTATTTATGTTTATTTAATTTTATTTTTTTCACTTATGTCGTTGGTAATTCTCTTGTAACGCCATCATTACTTAAGTAAGTAGGTAACAACAGATAACGAATACATTGTCGAGTGTAAATGGTAAAAATAAACTCAAAGTTAGTTTATCAAATGTACGTTGTTTTATTCTACTATTAACCTTCCATATGCATATCCTTTTTACTACAAACTCTGTACAAACCTGTATTTTAATTTAATATATATAAATAAAGGTTGAGAAATTCACAAATGGCTTCAGTGGCGCAGCAGTCAGCCAATCAAAGTCAATCTGTTACGTGAAAGATCCCGGATTCGATTTCCGGTCAAAACAAATGTTTATTAAAATATTTTATAGCCTTTAAAAAAGTAATTAATATTTGTTTTGTGTTGTTATATGTTTCTGTTGTCTTTACCCTGATACCCATAGCACAGGCTGTGCTAGCAGAGTATTGTATTTATTATATGAAAGAACAAATCTTAATATTCTATAGACCTAGCCTTACACACTTAGGCCTTCTTAACATTAATTTACTTTAACACATCACAATCATATAAATAAAAATACATATTTAAAAACAATTCTACGGAAAAGATATACCTATACCTACTAAATAATTTATGTTTCACATAATCCTTATATTGATTAAATAAAAATACAGTAGCAAAATTAAACTCGTAGCAATCCGCTAACACTTTATTATTATTATTATCTACTCAAGTTTATAAAAAGACGCATTTTTTTCAAAAGCAAAAACACCTCAATTACCAGCAAGGTAACACCGTAAACGTGCCACCTAAAACATCAAAAAGCCCTCGCATTTGGCGCGCCTCTAATCAGCTCATGTTTGAATAAAAAAATACACACAACCCCTTAGTTGTTCGATTGGAAGAACTGTCACGAGGCCGGATGCAAAGGGGATTTTACTAAGTTATTGATTATATCGGAATAAGTCGTGAGGAGAAACCCCTTACTCTCCTAACACCCCTATTGGAGAAAGGGGGGAAGAAAGGATATATCAGCCGCATTATTTTACATATATGAGACATTGTTGCAGTGAAGATTTTTATTACCTATTCGTATTTGTAAATGCCATTGTAGCGCATACAGCTCCACAGAATATCATCGATTCTGTATTGCATATTGGTACGTTTTGCATTGACGTCATTTGAAGTTCAGAAAAACAAAATATCTCAACTCAATCTAATACAAAAACAAGCCCAAGGTATTTGTAGCAATAGTAATAATGTAATTTATAAGAATATAAATTATATCGTCGATTAAAAGCAATATGCAAATTCATAACACCTAAAATACCAATTAAATACTATAAAATACATTAAAGGGAATCAGTATTGGAAAGCGTTGTTAACTACACTATTTATTGCAGAAAAATTGCTTCAGAGGCTCTAAATCGCGAGTAGTGTCTTGGTCGCTATAAGAACATATGAGAGGGTGGTATCGCTCGCTACTAAGGGGGGTACACAACCCTTCACGCGTTCGCGCCAAATCCTTAACGCGCGATTTAAAAAAGGAAAACTAACGGCATCGGGTGCGGGCGGGGAGGCTGGGGCGACCGATTGAGATGGAAATGCCGATTGTCCCGATTGTCGTGCCTTCGAGTCCTTCGAGCCGGATCGACATCGCCAAGATAATAACTCCAGTTATAACGATAGGGAGGGAATTTTAATGTGCCACCATTTTGGCGCAATGCTCAAATTTTACGACCGCTAAGTCATTATGAGGGAAATTATTGGCGCTTTGATTGCATTTGCTGTGATAAAAATTCTCAAGACGGCAATAAGGTGGAACTAATTCCGGATTGGATTGAAAATTTGCTCGCTTAATGGAATACAGCTAGATGTTATCTGTTCCAATGAATTCGAAATTTAATATAGCAATTACAAGTTATTTCATAGTCATTTATTCCTTAATCAAATATTGCACTACCTATACATCCTTACTTAGTTATAAGTATTGTCCGATGACGGTAAGTTTGATATCCTTTTATTGTTGATTGCGTATTGTTATATCAGATTTGCACCCTTTCCATGTCAATTACACGTCGAGCTACTCATGTAAACAATAGGGTTCATAATTTAACAACTTCTCATGCCAGCAATTTTTATTTTGTATAGTATTATATAATATTTCAAATTGCTTTAGATCTATGATATCTTAAAGTCTGAAACGTTAATTGTAATTAAATATTTTAATATAAGCTATCTTCTGGTATTTTCTTAAGTTATGAACAACAATATAGCGAGGAAGATATATTACTATCCAAGTTACTTAAAACTCAAAGTCCATCAAGAGTTTTCAACAAAGCTTAAAAGTTAAAAGAAAATATCCGAGTTCAGGTGAAGTTCCTCACTTGAATAGACAAAGTTTCCGCTCTGACGGCGTGATTAATGAGCATTTTGCTACTGTTTATTCTCCTTTTTCTAATTTCAAAAAATATTTATTTAAATATTTTCTCCTTGTTCATTACCTGCTGCCTAATAACTAATTTATATCTCTCCGTATAATAAAAATTCATTGTTCATGAATGTGTACAAAATTTGAGTAGTTGGTATACGACATGTAGAATGTTATGGATGGGTATAGTTTCCCAGTGGACGAGGGCTACTAGTAGGGTTGCTTGTGCATTTCGATGGCGTACAAATTGCGACCCCGGCGATCACTGTTTATCTTCAATACACGACTTTACCCCCAAGCCAACGGTATTTATCTCCAACCCCTTCGATAGCTACCGGAATTTGCTGTTGTATCCATTCTATACATGTGTCAATACGAGACAATTTATTGTTTTGTCGTTTGAATTAAACATTTTCGTTTGGAGCAACACTGACTGTGTTTTAGCGCCGAAAAGGTCGTCCAGAGAAGGGTGTCATGAACCGTTTAGCTTCATAGTCAAGAAGTTAACTGCATAATTTAGACAGTCATTTACAACAAATATAGCCAAATGCCAGCAAGAGTTCGCAGACCTTAAACAAGATATTTACACTATTCAACTTACTTAATCTGAATGATCCACTTAAATTACCAATTTAAAGTATTTATTAGCTCTAAAAGTGTAAAAATATATGAATTAAAAGTAAATTTTGAAGCAAACCCGACGATGTTTGTATATAAAAAGACATTAAAATCGGATATTGTAAATAAGCTTTTAGAGATTTATGGCCATAATTCCGTGTGCAAAAGAAAACGGCGAGGTGTTATCGAGCCGGTATTGACACTTTAATGCTATTGTTTGATTTAGAGGGCTCATTACAACCGCGGGAAGAATGGTGCTCGTGAGTTTTATGAACAGCGACGGTACCGGCCCTTTGATACGTGTTCTAACTTAAATCATACACCTACTTGAATATATGTACGTACATATGTATAATTGCAATGCCATAACACTACGAATAGATATTACTGACAACAATTGAGTTCAGTAATCGTCAAGCAATTACGATTGGTGTCATAGTCATTTGTATTGATTTTATGAGATTCGTGAGTCGTTCAGACGTCCTTACCCTTTTCTAAGATCAGAAGATACGCTTGAAAACAGCTCTCGGCGGCCCTCCATCTATCCGCGCGTGCTAGCCGATGGACGCCCGTAATAACAACAGGGAATTTTACGCTCCGGGACAATGCGATATAAAATTATCTGTTAGATCCAATAATCGCACGGAACGGCCGGGACTTAATGCTGGCCAATCATTAGCTACGAGGGATAACGGAGCCGACGGCCAACTCGCCTATTAACATAGCGAGAGAACACTGGCCAATACTCCGTGACCAAACGTCAATGTGAAATTTCATATTTTACATGTATGTTTTATGTTGGCAATGCGTCTCCTTCTTTGCAAATAAAATGTTGGCTGCAGGCGTACCGGAGTGTTCCATAACGCAGACAATGGAATAACTTAACAATGATTCAAATGTATGAAACACCGCGCTTTGGCGGGAGCATAAACTCCAGCGTGTAAACTGACAACTATATAATGATATACCGATAGACAGAAATATCTAACTCTCTCCATAATTATAGTTTAATTATAAAAATCTTGTAGAAGTGTAGGTGATTTCAAACTCAATATCCACGATACATGGGAACATAATATCACTAATAATGTTGCGATTAAGTGCGAGCACTTATAAATACTCGTAATTATTTTATCGAGATCGATTAAAGAGCGGAGGACGCGAGAGCTAGAGGCTGCACTATCATTAGCGCGAGGAAAGCGATCGGTACTTATTTACGCGAACGGGCCAAAGCCGCGGCGTGTTGGTTTACGCTGCAACCCCCGAAGGAGATGCATTCCACCGGCTCACGAACTCACGACTGCACAACAATAATTACCCGTGGGTGTACGCCATTATGCTTCGCGAGCGATTATTATCAATCGTTGTGCGGCTAGCGAACAGTCTCCGCTTAGAATCCGATGTAATGGGACGAAATTATCGTAATGTTATAACAAGAGATGCAAAGCAGTTATATATTATTCGATAATTATACGAGATAAATCAAAATCTCGCGAAAACAAAAAGCCTGTCCCTGTTCGACGCGACCACGCAGATATTCGCGTCTCTGTCGCCGGTGCCCGCGGTCAAAGCGTTGTCGTTGCGTGCGCTGCGCATGCGCCGGTATTGTTCGTTTCACGCCAGCGGCTACCCATAGCTCACCCGAACCTTACCAGGATGTTACTAATTTTCTATCATTGCGATCTCGTCGAACTTTATAGACGTTTAGATTTTCAAGTGTCAGTAAAATGTACATTCACGATTCAGAAACATATTACAAGTGATATCATAAATAACAATAAATATAGGGATGCAGTACGACGTTGGTTCGTAAACCGTTTTGTCTCCATAAGCTGCAACATTACATAATTATCCCAAGGAAAGTCAAAACGCCTTTAGGAGTTTGAAAATTGTTAGTTCGAGGTTCACGCGCGGCTCATTACGAGCGAGATAATGTGTTCCGTCATCGTGATTAACGTATGTCTAATGGAACTGGTCTTTATTTATTTATATGCCGTTACTATTACAATTGCACCTAATTGTGGTACTTGTGTGTCTGCTTTTAGTTAAATGACCAATTTTCTTTGTGTTTATATTGTTTTAAACCAAACCGCTACATTAATATAATCACTTTGTCATATTTCATTTACGTATTTTTATTATTATGTACATCTACCTTTATCATATTTTATTTTTGTATAGACGCACAACAAATACTTACTTGTATCATATAATTACAAAATTAAAATTATTTGTATAAAAAAATCGTGTAAAATTAAAAATTGCATAGTTCACGTGCAGTATGCTAATTGGTGGTTTTATGAGTGATCGATATGTGGGGAGTGGGGGGCGAGAGGGCACAACGATGCTGTGGAAGGCCGCAGGCGACGCACTGTCTCACCTGCGCAAGACTTAGGGTTGCTAAAGCGTTTTACATTACGTCTAAATTATATTTACCATACTAATGTAACAAGTTAAGAAATTTGAATGAACACAAAATTTAAAAACTGCAATATGTGTAGTCAATAAAATAAAAATACATAATAATAAACGTAATAATTAATCGAAAAGGTTTTTTTTAAATTGAGTATACTTTCAAATATATGGACGTACTTAGAAAAAGTACAACCTTGATAGTAGATAGAACAAAGCAAAAATTGCTAAGATAATGAAGCATAATGCAAAACGTGATATAAACTTTATAAAGGCCCGCGGCTGGATTAACTTGTTAGTCCGACTTGAATGTATGAGACACACTCACTCTTATTATGAAAAAATAATTACAAATGTTGTTGATGAACCCTGTAAGAAGTTTGTTCATTTTAAAATATTTAAATATATGCTTTTAACACAATTTGTCTCTGTTAATTATAAAATGTTCTAAATATTAAAAAGTATCTTAAATGCCTTTTAACGTATTTTTGCCTTAAATCAGAGTAAATTATTATTGGTAGTTTACATTATTAAAATAATGAAAATGATCGCTCGGGGCCTCTGTGCGTGTTGGGTTGCCAACATAAAAACCTCTTGAGGCGATTAAAAATAAACAATAATTGGGCCGACCATTCACGCATGTAGACTCATTAAAACAATTAAATCTTGATTGAACAGAAATTATAGCTGTCGATTCTTAAACATAATACGATGCAGCGGTTCCTCGGAATCTGGACCGAAAAAAGATTAACGTTGATTTTAATAAGAAACAATTATATAGGAACGCGTGTCTACATCCCACGGTGGAAGGAGTCCGATCGGTTAATTTTCGACCGCCACTTATTCATAATTATCAAAAATTACTGATGGCGTTTTCTGATGTAATTTAGTTTTTTGTTAGGACTCATGCACTTATTATATCAGTTAGAAACGTGATTCAGTCCACTGACAACTTCTCATTACCGCATCGACCGTTACATTTTACTTACAATTGCGTTATTACGTGATATACTTACTCTTTGTTTAAAATTAACTTGAAACATTATACAGCCTAAATTCCTCATACAAGAACTTATAACAAACTCTGTGAATGTGAAAATCATTAATATTTTTCATTTATAAAAATAATAATAGCGACCAATCTAGGTAACTTGTTAGTTACAATTTACATAAATTGAATAAACCCTCTAATCAAAAGAATTTTGAAATTGGAACAGAGGTGAGCCAGCGAAGGAAAATTAGGGTTATCATATTAAGCAAATCCCTTAAGAATTATAAGTGTGAGAAGCAAATTATCTGTTCTAACATGTTCAAGAATCATCGTATTTTTCATTAATTTTAAATTGTACAGATTAAAAGCACATTGTTGTATGTTTTCATGCACACTTAAACCTTTTATGACACATAAGCTCATTAGCTATAAAGGAAAGATGGGAAACTTGAGAAAACTCCGCGGAAGAAGCAGCATCATTATGATTTTCGAACATATTTACGTCTTATGATATTTTTAATTCAATTTTCCCCGCGAAAGTTCGGAACCTACTCCGTTGAGTGTTGAAAGCTATCCAATTTGCGTAATACTGCCAAAATATCTCATTTCTACGCTCACTGATGCCCTCTTGTGTACAGAAAGGCTTAAGCGGCAAATTCCTTGCTGAAAATTGAACCCTTCACAGTTAAGTTTTAGTTCCGAATGCTCACCCCAAAAGTTTGCATTACACCGTTGCTTCTCTATCATTCAAATGGAGTTTTGGCAATTCCATAATGCGAAAGTGGTCTGTTCAAGCTTTTGACTCTATCAAAAAAAACTCAACTCAGAAAGCGATAGAAAAAAGGGAACATTTTATATTTTCATAGAGTCGTTATTTATGGTTCGATAAATATGCGCAAAAGCAATATTTAGAGCGTCGGCACTCTGCCGATTAGTCTCTGTGTGCGGCGGCCTTTACGTTGGGAATTACACTGCTTTGAGAGCGCAAGCCGCCAACCGAATAACCCTTTCAGAGCTTTCATACTATCAAAATTATTTCAGAGCGAAATTTAATACGAACTTGAAATTGATATAACTCTGCATGAAATATTCATACATTCACATTTTATAAGACACTTATATGTATGATATTATGTACTTTTCGAATAGCAAACAATATTAATAAAATGTTTTAAAGTAATTTATTCAATGGAGATATATCTAATTAATTTTCCAGGAATCATTAGCAACACGTCCGCGTCGAATACTACTTTACGAGGCGGTCTAACACGTTGATTCATTTATTAGGTAGCCCGTGTTGAGAAAACGTCCGCCCTCTCTGCTACTGGATGATTTTTTCACTATAATTTTCAATTCAATGTAATAGAAGTGAAATGACGTGAACTTTTACATTTTAAAACAAAACAACATTTTTATCTATAAAAACACAACATAATAAATAGGTAGGTACTAGAAAAGAAACTAACTCAACATATTATAATAATTTTGATAAAAAGATTTAATATATGATTTTGGTTAATTGCTCTTAACGAAGACGCAATGCTTAAACTTTTTATGACAACTCGTATAGAATAATGTGTCTGTATATATATATTGGCAATACTTGAATGACAACTATTGAACAAATTCAAGCAAAAAAAATAGAAAATGTGAAGCAATAAACGACAACCTGCAACGCCATTTAGCAAGTATGCAAACAACGACGGCAGTACGGGCGCAACCGAACATTACCGAAATCAACCGAACTATGCTTAGATGTCACTAAATTAAATTCGAATGAATCCACTGGCCAAAGCTTTCAGATTATAAAATTTAGATTTGACTGTATTTTATTTACTATACAACTATAATTCATTGGATCTTAATCAAATTTCATTTTAACAAATCATAACATAATAATTAAAAGATTTTCTTCATAATAATACAACTAAAGTAGCAGTCCGCAATACTTCGCAACAACATGTATCACGTTACTAAATAAACAGGGGTCAGTATGGTTGTCCAGCGTCTAAGCCAGTGTTGTCATTATAGCCACCATATGTCCGGGTTAATTCCACGCCTACGCCGATGAAGAATGACCCCTTTATTACTTATTAAAGAGATACAACCCTGCGACTACGTTATTTATGTTCACTAATAATAATTTGTATTAAATCACGAATGTCTTCGGATTTTGTTGGCTTTTGTGTGTTTATTTTGTTTTCTTTTATCATAATATAAATGCTATATTTTGTTGTTTGTTGTTTATTAAATATCCTATCCAGCCTATAACACCGAACTAATTCGTTTTTACGATTTTATTTAATTTTAATTAATTGTGACAATGACGTATAAGAATTAATTATGTTAAACATTAGTGAAGAAAATTTCAAAAACATCAAAAAGAATTTAGCATAACATATAATTAATTATTATATAACCATCTTTGTCTATCGTTACCGATTTATAATTCACTAAATATGAATCACAAATAGTATGAAATTTCAAAATGAACACAAAATTAAATAATTATATAAATTTGAAAGGCTGTGAATGGTGTTTCTTTACGTGTTGCATTCGCGTTTCAAATGTGATTGCATTTGCCACATTTTGATGTATGCGCAAATTGCAATCAGAAACTTTGACGTGGTCACGTGATTTTCGGCAACTTTTTTCATAGAATCGAAATTTTTCCTCTTTTTCTGTAGTTAAACCATATTTGTTTAATATTTAGATGCCTTATTTTTTAATATTATATCTTAATATAATTTTATGTTTATTTATTGTCTGAATACTCAACAGCGAAACACTTCCCAAATGCTCGATGGTACTTTTATTATTTAAGAATATAGAACAATGATTAACGTCTATATTTAAAAATAAATAACAAATACATACTAATATTATACAAATCAAAACTTCTTCTTCGTCCCACATAACGCCTAAGAAAGTATCAAAATTTATTAAACCTCAACCATAATATAACCAAATTTGATTGTCACGTAGAATTTCGGTTTTTATTCACATTGCCTGATTGTTTCCACGGCGCACCTGTCTGTCAAACAAATGGTGCGATTCCCAGCAATAATTTCATATCCAGAAACATGAAAACTTTACACCTTTTTTCTCCTAAAATGTAATTAATTTTGACTTACCAATCAAACTCATTTTGTATAAAAATTATGACTTAATATTTAATAGTATCTGTTTATCTTAAATTATTAAAACTCAAGTATATTATAATACGCGTAATATTCTTGATTTAAAACGAAGGTAAATATTATTACAATAATGTACGACTTTTCGTGAACAAGTCAAGGTGTAAATCTTATGCAGTTATCTCGAAGCAATCCGCATACTTTACATCGTGAAGACACCTCGGGCGTAGTATTTGCATTTTAAGCACTCCTGCGCAAGTAATTATGAGAGAGCGCCACTTTAATTATCTGAACAATAACCTGCTGATATTGGTGCTGGGTAGTCAGATGATAGGTTACTCGAAAAATCAGGCAAACCTGTTCAGTGAGTTTCTTAAAAACAGATTTTACCTTAATTCATATTTAAATAACATATTACTTTTTAGAAGAACAGTTTAGCAACTTTACTTACATATTATATATGCAAATATGATACTTACATATGCGTATAAAATTCTTAGAAAAAAATAATTTAAATGTTTAATTACAGACCCGACTAACGAACGCCTCTTGACGAACAGAATGCATTGAATATAAATTGTCCTTGAACAAGGAAAAAAGCTCTTTATGGACTAAATTTTTAAGACTTATATCGCTTTTCAACAAATCAACGAAAGTTCCTCGGAATTATTGTTGTTGGCATTTGAAGCTCTCTGCCTGTCCACAGCCTGTTGGGCTGCGACTTAAGTAATGAGATATGACTTCAGCTCATTATTCCTCATGTAATTTGTAATGCGAATATATAAATAAGCGTGTTGCAAAACATTGGCTATGATTTAAAGTAGTACTGATAATCTATACTTACATTTCTACTTTATGGGTGTTTTCTTGCTTATGACTCGGACGTTACAGCTATAATTACTATACAGAACTTAATGTTGGTCTTCTATACAATTAATTTGTAATTGCAATAATAATACCAGCACGTTTTCTCACAACCTCAACTTCGGTATTCAAACTTTATTCGTAATGTATCCCACATTCGTTTAAATGAATTTTCTACTGATCACGTTCTAAATTGAAATCTTTTGCTCCCTCCAGTGCGCAGCCGCAGTTTTGCCTTCCTTTTGTTTTATTATATCGCTCCGACTCGATTATTCGAATTATGTTTAATTCATTTCCATCTCGGTGCCTACACACTATTTCGTTCCAAGATACACTATCGATTACTGAATTGTAATAAATTTTTCCTATTTACCACAAACTTCATTCAATAAGAAGTCAAATTCAGACAATATAGCTAATTTAAAACCTGACAACCAAAATAGCTGTGAAACTTTTGAAACATCAAATTAAAACAATAAACGCGATAGTAATCTGCAAACAAATATTTTGATAAATTAAATCATGCTCGCGAATGAGTACATATATTAAGAATTTCATTAATATTAGTTCAAAATTGCTTAACCTCTACTCGCATTATAAAAAGCCCGCTGTAGCAATGCTACGACGTTTATCGTAGCGTTTACGTCATCATTGGAAATAAAAGCAACTCGAATCAACGATTTATTTTCTATTGAATTAACTGCAATAATTATTATGTAAATTGTTTTTAATATTTTTTGCGGCCAACACTACCAAATTTCCTACCAATTTGAAATAAATTATTGTTAAGAAAGGGGCCATTAACGGCAATAAATGTGGTTACGCAACGAGACGTGGACGACAGATGCCGGCCATTTTTATTAGAATCGTGATTCGTAAAGAAATCAGTTCGTATCGATGACTACTTGAACCGCAATTCAGTTAGGCCACGTTTCATATAGATTCATGTAATTACTTTTAAAAACTAGTAGCTTATATATTTATATTTTTGTAGGTACAAATAATCAACGTAAATACAAAAAAGAACTCAAAAGCAACCCTTCCTGTTTAGACACTAGACAACCTAAAGAATAATTTGGTCAAAGTCATAAAATTATTTTTATGGGTTAGTTAATTATTTGAGGTATCAGTTTTTATATCGGCTTATGATTGTGCTTTGGTACGTGACCGCGGCGACACCTTCCGGCCGGTGTGAAAATATTATTTTTTGATAACTTAATGCCTGTGAATGTAATGCACGTTTATGCGGTTTATAACTCGTCGGAAATATATTTTTCGGCTCCCGTCATTTCGTCTAGAGGTAGTCAACCTCAAATTTAACCAACACTGATTGATTAACTATACGATTTTTTTAATATAATTTTTCTCAAGGCACCTCTAAGTCTATTAAATTTTGTTTACGCACGAATATTGCTCCAAATTAAACGTATTACATTTAAATTTATTTACAACATAAAATATCAATTTCATTTTCACACCCTTTATATTTCTTTGATAGAAACTGGAATACAAAAACACAAAAAATAAAGATATACTTAGAATAAAGTAGGTACACCTATAATTAAAATATTTTTTTCATTTCACAATTGCATTTGTTTTATTATCATAAATCAACATCTGTCTCTCTGCGACCACGATGGTTGTAAAGTATCAAAACGTAGAATTAAAATATCTATAAAGTAGCAAAATTCCTTTAAATTCCTTAAATCATGTCCACGAATCTATGCCCATTAAAAATAATAAACAAAAAAGAAATTTAAAAAAATATTTTTGTAAAATTTTAATATAGTATTATTTATACAAGCATGCCGTATACATATTTAATACTATTTTTATGACGCTTACAGTTTTTACGATACGACTTGCTGTCGAACTAATTTCACGCTTCGCCACTGTATGTCAGTTACTATGTACCAAGTCTTTATCTCCTTCCATATTAGAAGTGCTAATTTGATAGAACATCAAGACTTATTGTAAATCCGTAATCAAGTAATAACAAATCAACTTATCTGGTTAGCCGCAAATCATAGAAACATTTTTAACATTACTGAAAATAAAGAACAAATGAGATTACGAAATCAATATGAAATTGCATTTCCTAATGTCAATTGTTAGTTACGAAGTGCAATAAAGTTCCAATAATCATGATAATATGAAATAATTCTTATGCGATGCGCTTGAGCCTGTGATCTATCCTGCTCTTGTTTATCATGATTTGTATATTGTTCTCTGTCTATGCCGGAGGATTGCACGGGGCATGATCAGCACGGTAATGATCCAATCAGAATTGAAGTGCTTCAGCGAGCGGCCGCTGTGAGAATGCGGTCGGGGGTGCAAAAACCAAGAACATTTAAATTAAACTGACCACTTGTTCTTATTTTGAAACATTACCTTTCCATCGCGTATTACTTGACATCGAATTACCTTTAAAAGCGTTAAAAAATTATTTATAGAAGTCACAGATAGCTTTATAAAAGGCAAATTTTAGTAAGCGCTTAATAACACTGTATAAACGTAATTTTTAATGTTAAGTCTACATAACAACACGTCTACTATAAATTGTATTACTAAATATTGATTGCTGTTATTCGCAACATATTCATTAAATAAGCGTAAATGTTACATTTAAAATTTTTTCACGGTTGATATAATTTTTTATTGAGTATTGCACTAAATAGGCCCAAAGTGTGCGATTTAAAATAATCTTTAAAATAAGTAATGGTCTTAAAACACTGGCTGTAACATTTTGGGATGGCTTATAATTATTTTAAATGTCCCGCTCGCGTTCACCCGCCGAGTATGCGCAGACGCAGCGCTCCGGGCGATCCACACGTGATCAACAATCCGCAAGAAAAAAGTGTAAAATTGACGTTAACAATTGTTGTTTGATTTCAATTTTACAAAACATTCAATAATGTTAGGTACCTACTCAGTTTCGTAATAAAATAATGATTATCGTACAGTATTTGGTTAATGTTGTATTAATTGTCTTATCTTTCGTATAACGGCGAACATCAATGAAACTCATTATTGCGTTAGATAAGTTTCGTTAGTTATCAGTTTTAATCCACGAACAACGTACGTATTTTAAGTTAATAGATTATTCCGAAGATTGATATTTGCTACCGATATGACCGAATTTTATAAGCCAAAGGTGCCTCCTTTCAAGCCAAAGGTAAGTTATTTTAACTACTAATTAAAAACATTTTAATTTCAAGATTCGGAAACAGTGGGCTTATCACGAATTTAGTCTAGCTTTCGAATCGAGCTGTCACAAGTAAAACAGATTAACGAGCACGGAACGAAAGGTCGAGACGTTCGAAAATTAACAAAAAGTAAACAGGACTAAAAAGACATGGTTAAGTTTTAATTGTACGAGTAAACCGTATTGTTACGTATATTCATTTGAATGAAAGTAAATAATTTTAAAGAAAATAATCGCAAATATAAAATCGAAGCAAGCTATATTATAAAAACAATTTTCAATTAAATTAATCGGAAAATATTTCTTAGTTATTATATTATATTATAACGTGCCATAGCGAAATACGTATAATATTTAGGTATACCATGGTGCATAAACAGCAATTTGTATATTCTCTGTCGAATCATCCATGACACTAGCATGAAACGACACATATTTTTTGTTTTTTTTTTTGCAAATTTTGTTTTTAAAGTAAAATAATGTATAAATGTCGCAATGAAATGTAATTATTACTCTTAGTTTTTTATAAGGTTAATAAACTTAAAATCAATCATACAAGAGAGCGGTCATTGTCAAGGTAAACCCTCATTCAAAACACTTGAAATAGGTTAAAAGCGAATTTGAACTTTATCTCGTCGAAATAAATTCCAGTCTAGTTATTTTTTCTACAACATAAAATGTTGTGATACCTTTCAATTGCCTTGAGTACTTTTTACTTTCGTCTCGTCAATGCATTACATTGCGTTTACATTAAAAATTATGAATTAAAGCGCAAATTAAACATCACGGGCACGTGTTGATAATTAGTAAAATACTCCTAGCCCTATATGACAGTTATTTCATTAGCGGGAATCCTATTTTTAATATATAAACGTTTCACCAAATACTTTGATTTCTGAACGAAACATTCGAAGCAAGAGATTTCCGAAAAAAAACTATATTATAATCGGAAGTTTATTATAAAGGTAAGGTAATTTTGTTTATATTATTATTAATAAGAACGCGATCTTTCTATTATGATTTAAATTAAAAGTAAAATAAAAGTTGTCCTTATTGAACAAAAACTAACTGTTGCGATCCTGGCGGAATAAATGAGAAATACGATTTGACAGATGTGATAGCTGGTTTGTTTTTGCTTTTTCTGAGTTAAGTTTTATAAAACATTTTAAATATATTATTGATTATAAAGTGAAATGTTGTAATGTGATAATATAATATTATACGGATAAATCGAAGCCTACCAGTACAGCGGCTTCATATTAAATTTTGAGGTTATGACTGTTATCAGGAAACTTAAAAATTCTTCCTTATAATAATGTTTTATATTAGAAAGTATGTATTTGACAAGCTTTTTTACTCTTATTATTGTACTAACATTGGTTAAAACCTATAATATTCGCATTATTTCTGATACATTCTGTTATTATATGAAGGACTGCCAAAACATCCATGTAAACAAAGAACGTGCCAAATATACAAAACAAGAACATTTTATAAACGTGCATAGTACAAGAAAAATGACCACCAATTCTGAATTAAACACATTGTATAGACCACGCAGTGCATTAGCTCGGGCCTTGTATGAAAAACAAAGAAATGATGGTCAACTGCGAGACTTTGACAAAACAGAGGTAAGTTAATTTTGTTTGTATATATATTTAACTAATAAGGTTAAAATCTAATTATTTACTTGCGGACGCCAGCTTCAACATTAATGCCAGCCTGATGACCCAATTTATAAAATACAAGATGACTTGAATACTATTGAAAGAGTAGTATGTGACTATTTGAAGAGCATTAAGCAAACTGATGACGATTAAGGGCTGGGCTGCAGCCTGTTGTCCTGAAGTAGCGATTACATGACCTATGACAACATCACATGTTAACATGCCCATATAATAGTTGTGTCTTAGGTACAAGTTGGACCTGGTTAATTATAACTAAGTACAATACTTATGTCTTGTCGATGTCACTTGTGCCTGTTTGTTTTCAATTAGAATAGTGGAAGTGGCTGTTGTCTGTAGACATTTCTCTGTTGTGAACCTCGAACAATAAGGAGAGTCATAAACTATGCTCAAACGTAACATCAGTGTTACTTTGTAGATATGAAATAATAATAAGTTACCTCTATAGGCAGCTTAAGTTTACAAACAGTCCACCACTTCAATGTATTTATGAAGTATATTCAAATATGACATGATTAATTGAACATGGATAAAACAATTGCATGAATAATAATATGTAGGACTTGTGTGGCACTACGGTTACCACTCGGAGGTGCCCCGAGTTTGATTGCCAGTTAAAACATATTTATTACTATATTATAAATATGATATTATATTTTAAAAAAGTATTATTTTTTATTGTCTTTGTCCTGATATCAATAGCAAGCAAGATAAGTTTGGGGTAAGGGGGTACATATTGTATGTATATCTACTTATTTATTTATTACTATTTTTATGTAATAAGAACAATAATAAATATGTACATATATACATGCAATACTCTGACCCCAAATTAGGAGACCCTGCATTATGGGTATCTGACAGTCCTACACAACAATATAACGTCCAGAAAAACTTTTTTTTAAATAATAATAACAAGTTTTCAGTATTTATTATTATTAATTGTTTTCTAGTAATATATAACACATTATTTAATTCACATAAATAGGTACATATGGTCCATGTACTTCTCTACTGGGTTCTGGTGTACATCTAATACACAATCAAAAATTATACTTAATAGTTATTATATGTACATATTATTATATGCATATACATTAATAATACTATATTATATATAGATCCAAATTTAAACTTGGCTATTTAAGTAATATGCTACCAATATAATTTCCATAAATTATATTATATTAATAATAAATTTTAAGGTATTTGATTTAATTAATTAAAAAATAATTAAAAATTAAAATAAATAGTTATAATAATAAGAAATAAAAACTATTCTAAAGAAAATTGATAAAATCTCAAGATGGCGAAATTGTGCAGCGTACGTATTTGTTTGAATAAAAAAATATTAACAGAAAATGGCTCTGATACACACTCGTTTAAATAATAGGTAATAAATTTGATTTAAAAGTAAATATGAAAGTGCCTGGTATTTTCTTTTTTTATTCATTTTTCCCCAAAAGAACAGACGAAATACGAAATTTCATGTTTCTTATATGTACAATTACTAGTTTCACTTGTAGACAATACCCTCAATCAGACCTCGTCTATTCGTCGAGATTTTTTCATTTTCAGACGCATACGCAATCGCGGCGTCTCACGTGTGCCTCTGTAACGAGGATATATTTGCGTATGAAGAACACGAAATACCTCCGAATTGTGGAGGGAATAAGGCATTCAACCCGTCCCCCTTCCTCTGACGACCGACCCCCCTTTTGCCCCCCGCGACCCTTTTAACTTTCATCTCTGTCGAGTGCTCGGTCCACATACTTTTGTTCTATTTGATCAATGTTATTAAAATGTCGCGGGCTTGCAGGATTACATACATCTGACTATCGTATAAGCTCGGATAATAGGGTACACAATTTCAGAGGATATTTCAACGAACTTGATTTTCGTGGCTTCTAATGTTGGTCGTGGATTAAGGAAAATCGCTTATATTAACTAAACAAAATTATATTTGGGTTCGTTTGCTTAAATATTTTAGTATTAAATTTTTATTTACTCAAATAAATTATCGCTTACGTTACTATAACATACAATATGACTGAAAATACTGAATTATTAAACAGAACAAATTTAATCCCAGACCACGCCTCATGTGAACGGTTATCATTGCCCGCGCCAGTAATCACTGTTATCCATTCTGTTAAAACTACCCGAGAATAAATTAGTTAAGTAGATGCTTCCGTTAATCGTCGGTTAGCGGCCGCCATACTGAACGGGTCGCTCGCTCTAAATGGATTAATTTATACTTACGAGCGAGGACATTTTCGGTGTCACTCGAGGATGGGGTGATTGTGTTGTGATTGCTTACACTTCCTATGAGGGCATCCTTTATTAACAGATTCGGCCTCGAATCTAGGGCGGTGTCAACATTCAACATAGTTGTACAAAGTTATGTCCATTAGTTCCAGAAGTAATATGATTAGTTTAAATGTGCGTCAATCTCAATCGCCGCACCGTCCTATATTATATTTGTCCTCTATGTATTTAATTTTATAGAGTCAGTCCATAAAAGTTCTGTTCTACACCTGAGGCAAGCAGGGCGCATCGCTCACTGCAATCTGTACATTATTTCTCCATTGTTCACGTAACGAGACCCCCTCTCCCTGAAGCCCACCCCGCGCTATCAGCCCGCACCCCCAGGAGGGGGCGGAAAGACCTCGCTCGCGCCTTTCTTTTATCATTCCTCTCTTTATTTCCGAATGCAAATAATCCTCCACACGTGTGAGAACCGAAACCATTGTTCGCGCCGCCTACTCCCCACCGGGGACCTTGGTGACGCAATCTTTTTCTTCAGCATTAACCAAATGTAAGTATGTTTTACTATGTTACTTATAATTATTATATGAGCGGAGCGCCTGTTATTGACAATGTACCTTGAATATTTTTGATATCCCAATATATCTGACTTCCTCATTTAATTTGTATGGAGTAATTATATAAATTGCACATTAAGTATTCGGCGGCAACATGTAACAATTCGAACGAACATTGTCGCGAGTAGAGGACAAACAGCTCGTTAGAGGACGACGCGAACGGCGACGGAAGGGTGGAGCGCAACGATTCCCAAGAAAAGCGCTAAGTGGGAAATCAATACATATTAGGCGCGATATCGGACCGTCCACCCGTCACATCATGATGGATGAACGTAACCGAACTTTCCGCCCCAAATCTAATAATGACAATATACAAATTGATGTCCGCGAACACTTCCGAAAGACGATATCGGCTGTCGCCACTTACATTATGTAAACAAACACAAAGAAACTGATCGCTTTTTCCCAATTTCTGTAATAGAAATCTCAATTACCTATGTATTTTTCTCATGCCCATCTATCATAGAGTACTTCGTAAAACAAGATCGTTTCAGCCAATCGTCGCCTCTTCAATAATGGCGTCGACTCGTCTTCGTCTCACAAAGAGCGTTTGCGATATTGAAGTGGATCGACAACCGGGAGTCACTTGCGCCTCTACATATTGAAAGCTATTCGGAATTCACAAATAAATACATGCATGCGACCCTCCGCCACCTCACTCGTGTCACCTCACACTTCAGTGTCGCCTCAAATAAAATTGAAATCAAACCGAGATCTTTTGATATTCAACACCTAGAATTCACTTAAGGATCTTTTATTTGGACCGTAGTGTAAGATACTTAATTACAAAATAGATCTTTACGAGCACGTGCTAAATATACTCAGCGAACAGTGTGTGTCGCGGAGTGGTCGGGGTGCAACACGAGATATCTAACACGCAAAAGCCATTTACGACGCACCCACCTGGGACTACGAAAGAAGACTTACATTTTGAGTCTATTTTCCTCTCTCACCTACATTCGGTGTTTATTTAGAATTACACAAGTCTATTACAACTTTATTAACCTCGAAAACCTTCTATGTCAATGTATCATTTATCGAAAATGTCAATTACATCAGTAGGTAATAGTAGTTTATTATACGTTGCCTTTAAAAGAACGTGAGTTTAAATTTAAATACACCTGAGGCAAACTATTTTCGAAGTAGCACTAAGACTTACATGAGATTAAGCTTAGGGGGCAGTGAGTGGCAATGGGGGTGTATTTATGTCACCTCGGGGACAAGCAAGCTCTTCCCTCCCCAATTATACCGCAGTAAAAGTCATAAAAAGACACCCGAAGTTTTTACTTTAGCCTAGAAGAGACTCACGCAAAATTAAGAGGGGTGCCGAAATGTGAGATGAGTATGAATTTTTTATAAGGCCAGATGATAGTACGTCGTTTATGATGTCTTACATCGGATAATGTTCGCGGAGCACGCGTGGTTTGTTTGCGCGACTGAATCATTGATGAGCTGACTTTATTACAGCTAGCCGCAGCCCGAACAGTAAAATAATTACTTACTGTAGGACTCGATCAATAAACGTGCACTTTCGAATTTGCGATGCTATAAACTTGGCCAGCTGCGCTATAAAGCTAACGCGTTCAAAACAATGTGTTTCTAGAGTGTATACGCTACAAGTATTTCTTTCATTCATTATTGATTTTTACATATTAAATTATACATAATAATATTAAAGAATGTCTAAAACAATTTTTTCTTCATTGATTCTTGATTGATTATTTATATTAGTGACATAATATGATGTAGTTAATATGGTTGCGGAGTATTCCGTAATGCGAGAATGTCTTCCCGTTTCCATGTTTAGCTCATACTATTACAGGAGGTCACCATAACTCCTCATATGAACGCCGACATTAAACGCTCTATTTATATGACCAATTCGTTTCATAGCGCCTTATGAGGTGCGGATGGTACTTTTATATTAAATACGATTATGGCTATCTGATCCCATGCCGTGAGAACTGCAAGGTTGTGTCCTGGACACCGTATTGCTTGATTATTTTATATGTTATCATTAAGTTGGAATTGTAATATTTGACTTTAAAATTGTCAAGATAATAATTTTGTTGCCAACTAAACCTGTTGGTTAAATAAGAGTAATTTTCGTTTACGAAAGTCGTTAACAGTTTTGAAAATGCGCACCGAGCAGTTATTGCTTTAGTTTTTATTTTATTTATGCTCGTATCAAACAATACATTCTCACGTTTTATTTCAATTTCGTTTTCTTTTATGACCTTTAAACTCTTATTTCAAAATATACATAATATTAATAAAATAATCCATTTGATCTGTCGAGGTTCATGGCTTCATATTTGCATTGGCCCAACGGATTATGGTTTACACAAAATTGGTAGGCAACGAGGCAGGTAATGATAGAAATGCTGCAGTGTATATTGCACCCTCGTTACCTCAGGGAGTAGATCTTCTAACCCAGGAGCATGTGCGTGGGCCAGCTCGTCGCAGCTAATATGATTATGACAACGGTACGTGCCGACCCAGCTCCGGGAATCCTCGCACAAATATTCATTAATCTTTCACGGCCCGACGTCCGCTGCGATGGAGATTTAATCAGATTAAGGATCATCTTTTTTTGCGGGAAAACTCTTGCCCTTTTGTTGCTATTCGGACGTCGCTCGCACTTTTGTGCGAAATTTATGACGGACGGTGTTTGCACTGAATGTAAATTCGTTTTAGATAACGATCTTATTTCTATTATTATTATTATTACACTTTCAAATATGTTTAGTAAAGAGTATGTAACATGTCTGCCCTATACATTCATTCTTTACTCTGAAAATGACGATCCAGGAACAATTGTAGTGAGAGTGGAAGCAACGGTCGGCGCCACAACGACTGCGAAGACGGTCTCCACACGACACGCAGTCTGCATCGCTTTGCCTTGCGTGCACTGCCTGCTTAACATTCATAGCTTATCGCTCAATGCTACGACTACAACACAAAATTCAATCTGTCAAAATGCTATATTTGTAATATTTGAAAAAATTACTTTGGATTTACCTAATAGGTCTTAATATTAAAAATGTGTTTATAGATATATATTTACTTTAAAACGTACAAAAAATAAGTATTTTACAAAAAAGTTAACACTTAAATGGTCGCCTCATGAACAGTCCGTTTGATTCGTAGATAGGGGCTGGACGGCTGTATAAAAAGTAGAATTAAGCGCGGCGGAACGCGCGTAAAATTATTTTACCATTGTATGCAAATCGTTGCCGTGATTATTTTATTTCCTAAGACTTGAGATATAAATCTCTGGTGAAAAAAAATAAACAGATACCGATACTTCTCTTAGACGGTGTCTACTTTTATACAAGTAATTTGTGTCCAACACTTTATACACAAGTAGTGAATGGCGCTGATAAATAGAAGATATATTATATATAAAAAGATACTAAGCTTTTTCTCTTACTGTATCTACTATAAATCTCTAAACACACGTGGACAGATAACTGACGAAAAGGTTTTACGTGTTTGTTCGCATATGTAGTTCGAAATAACTCGTGGTATTTTGCCAATTCTCTAACCAACGGTCTACGAAGGTTATGCGATGTCTATCTATTTATATTTTCTGATAATCGTCGAACTTAAGATGCTGTAAAAATTTTATTATTATAAACTGGTTTGAAATGTATATTATTTAATCAAAGCTACCACAGTAACGTCCGACGGAGATAGCGTCTAATGAAAAGACATTCGCAAAAAAAAAACTTAATGCTGCTCTCGGAATGTGTCGCCAACGCGCCTCGGGACTGCTACAGACGATAAAAATTCCTCACTCCAACGATTGAGGGTTGGAGTAAACTGTCGATATGTCTTTAATCAAATCACTTTTTCTTTCACTCATGCAATAAAAATGTTAATTGTGGAATTCGTGATTTTCGAATACCCAACAAATATATTAAATATCAAAATTTATCCTAAAGCAATATTAAATTGCTTTTGCTTTGTGTTATTATAGATAATTTCAATTAGACGATCCCTCATTATTTTCATTCTATTTTTATCTAAATCTTCATTAAAAATCCTACGAAATTCCAATCTCTATTTCGGATATACACATTATCAGTGATTAAAGTCTCCATTGGTGTGTCGACGGCAATCTAAAATTGGCTGGTTTTTGTTGGCACGTTTAATTTGATCGGACACAATAGGGTGGGGGCGATCGGCGATCGAGTCCGAACAATTGACACGCCATTGTATGCCCATTTAATTGCTCCATTTACGACGGCTAATCTGAATTTTAAGTGAAAACTTAAAGCAGTGTTTATTTATACATCGACTGATTGATAATTAAATCTTAATTGCTTATATTTTAAAAACAATTGAATTATAAGTGATAATTTAATTACTTGAATTATAAATTTTATCGAAGTAACTTTATTTATTACAATGTTAAATTATGTCAAATTAAATCTAAATTCACGGGAAGTTCTCATTATTTATAGTCGTTCGATTGACATTAATTAACATAATTATTCTATTTCTTGGGTTTAATAAACTACGATGAATCGAAAATTAATTTATATTATTACTATACGTATCTAAACATATTGAAAACAATTTTACACATTTAAAATATTATAATCTATTTTACGATAAAACGGACCGAACACAGGAATCTTAGACGTTTTCATCTTAATTACCATTAATTATATAGACTATTTTGGACCACCTACTATCGAGATGTAATCTATAAAACTAAGAAAACAATTTAAGCATTCTTTATTTTTTATTATTCCGAATTAATTACCGTTTAAAAATTCCGCTACAATGCAAAAGTCATTGTAATAAAGGGAGGGAACATTCCCATGGGCAATCGATGCGGAAATAATAGTGCAAATGAAACTGAATGGCATTTTATCTTAAGATCACGTCGGCCCATAAATCCGAACCTCCGATAGAACAATTAAAAGACGAGTTTAAAACAATTACGCAACGGTGGCCGCGGGCGGGTCGTGCTCTCTACAGATCATAGAGTAAATATCGTTTAAGATGGATACATTATGAAAAATTGTGTAGATTTTTTTTAATAGCTTTTGTTTGTTGTACGTTCTACTTGTTTTAATAGTATTGTTATTAATTCCCATATAACTAATACTTAATATAAGTTATTAAGATAATAATATAATTACTCTATGAATCTTTTAATATTTATTACAATTCCAAATGTCTAGATTAAGTGTTCAATCTTATGCTTAATAATCTTTGCATTTAAAGTTAGCTCACATAAATCTATTGCAATATATACGTTTATAATATTCAATAGAGAATATAACATGCTTTATTGTCTAGTAGCTTTGCATGGTGTTAATCGAATTCAATTGTTTTATAGTAATAACTCATAATAATTCTGATTCGATAAGACGAAACTTTAATTCCGTGTTATTTTTGTAGAAATCATCTTAACATACTTGTCTTTTAGGACATTAATAAAATTAACTTGTAAAGAAGTAAATCTTTTCGAAATCTTCTTCTGGTGGCCAAAGCAGTATTTTTGCATATGATCTTCGTCTCTGGGATGATCCCATTTTAATGGAGTACTCTCGCAAACAAGCGCTGGGCTGTGTGCTGCTTGTAGAGCAAAATCTGAGAGATCCAATAGTCCACTCGTCTTACTTCTTTCTAAACACATTCTTACAAACAAACTTAAGCTCCATAAATATGGCTAAACAAGATAGATTAACATCAACCAGTCATCTTGTCATACTAAATTTATGAGTTTGATCACACTAATTTCAAAATATACCAGGCCTTTTTTTTGTGATATATAACTTATTTATTAAGGAAGAATTTTTTTTTATATAGAGCTTATTTTTTAATAGGAAAATAGTAAATTTTAAACTATTAGTTTTAGATTCTATACTATAATATGATGAATACGATTTCAAGACGTTTAGAAGTCGGTTTTTATACCCTACCTACCTATAGTTTTATAATCCCAACTGATTATGTCAATTATTAAAGTGATACATGTAAAAATATTCCAAATTCATTATACATTTTTCGTTTTATATTTAAATTATTATAGTAAATATTAAATTTATAAGCTAACAAAAGTGAACTTTCATCTGACCGTTTATTTCATACATTTGAATGGGTTAATCATTCTTTGTATCGAAGTGAGAGCGGCCGCTTGTTAATATTTTGCGTCGCATTGACAATATGGAGAATGACGCTCCGAGAGTATCTTTTGATTCATTAGTTCGGGCGAATGACCGCAACATAAGAGCGGTGCTGCATCCCTCCGCAGATGCACCTCGGCCGACCTCAGCCGCTAACGAGTCAACCAAGGTTAATGATCGTATTGAAAGGGCATGTGACTGGCGAAATATTGGCTCAAACAATGATTTCTTGCATATTTTATTTGCTTTTTCATTTATAAGTATTAACTAAATAAGTATTTATAAAATAAATTTATACGCGCGCCTTCGTCATACACAAGTATTATCGTATGTTTTTTACTTATATTATTATGCTTCTTATGAATATAATATTGTAACAAACAACCTATTTTCAGTGTTTCGCGAATATTCCGATTACCAACGAAGTTAATGAATCATTCAATTTTATAACGCAGGTTTTTATTGTAGGATATTGTTATTCATGTAAACTTATTGGATTTTACACGAGTAAAATCTGAATAAACGTCAGCTCATGAAAATCCAACGTTTCAAGCGGAAGTGAATACTGTTATTTTGAAACTACCATTTTCAAACACGACTCTTTGGAAAATTTTAAATAAAATGAATCTATACGATTTTTAATGGCTTTAAACATAAATTTCAAATTAAATATATCAGCGAATGCTAACAAACCCATATTAGTAGTACAGTAAATGTGTTTTACATCTTCTCCTACAGCAATATAAACGGTTCGGAGAATTTCCACAATTGATATTCCATTCCACTACGAAAACAGCACAAAATCGACTATCAGACGCAGAATATTTTAAATGTAAATCGTCGCATTGCATAATGACCAACATGATTCGCCCTCGTTATTCAGCGTTACATATTTATTTGCTGCTTTATAATGTAGACTAAGACTCGTAGAGGTCGCCAAACACATTCGTATCAACAAACAACATTTATATATTCTTTTTTATATATACTGTAATATATATTTGAAGTAATAAATTGGATTATCGAAATAAAATATATCATCATTAAATTTTAAGTATAATTTATGCTATACATTCTCGTAGCTAATACCAACATTCGAGCACTATGAATTACAGTTGATAGAAATTGCAAGTACAATATATAATTATCATATATTATATATTATCAATATTTATTTAAAACATGGACTATTTTATGAGAGATTCAATCTAGGCCATTTTTGTTACGTGGAAGTTTTGAAGCGTATTTCCCTATAGCCTAAATCTAACAGAATGTTATCCACGTGTAGGAGGTGTATGTTGAAATAATACAATTGTTATATCTAAAACGTTAATGTTTATTATCAATAAATATCGTACGTAACATTCATAACATCGACATTAATCTCAATAAGTCAACAATCTCGTATTAAAATTAATACTGTCTGGCAGGCTGCTGTACGCTTCGATCCGGCGTGACGATTGTTTCGACTACCGGTTTTAGATAATTATCTTTTTTATTCTCCACTCGTCTTGCTTCGATTTTAATATAAAGACAGATCGGGCATTAATTAAGTTCGTGTGATGAGTTCGCAGCCTCTCGGGTCCAGCCGTCATTACAGCCGCGTGTAGAGACGAGGTTTTTTTAATTCGTCATTATTCCGAGGCGTAAAGAAATGTTAATTCGAGCCGGCGTGAAATTAACAGCGGCCGCAGCGCCCTTTGTGGGACCGCAGCGGCTATCTTAAACACACACCGGGTGACGAGCAATGCGCTCCTTTCATACTGCTCTCTTATTTGCAATGGAATTGCTTTTTATACAATATCACTCTACTTTTAAAAAAAATTACTACATATGTATATATACTCGTATGCTTGTCTTGTTGAATAATTGATATTTTCTTTATTATTTTCTTCGATATGTTCCAGGATCTTATGACTTTTAATAGTACGCATTTCACATCCCAGTATCACACGTATTATACAAATTAACTAATTATAATTTAATTACAGTGGTACAAAGTGGACAAGACCCGCCTTACTCCAGAGATACAAGAAAAATTTGTTCAACTGGAACCCGACGAAGAAACTAAAGACTTTCTAACGAAATGTATCGAAAAATCTTCGTGGGTTTGGACACAAATCTGGTATCTTTTAGCAAAAACTGTGCTGAAATACTTCTGGACAATCACCGATATAAACGGGTTAGTATATTTTTTTAAATTAATGAATCACGCGTTTATATGTATAAATAGATCCCTCATCATAAAGGACAAATGTTAATGTGATTGTACATCTCTCCTTTCATTAAATATAAATTGGACATTTGAATCACAACAATTGAGCCTTATTAAGCGTACAGATTTAACCAGTTATGCCAATTACAATCTTCTACTCTTTGCACTTGAAAACATAGCTCTTAATATCTTTATGTTTTAAACTCATTTTTGTGTATTTTTGAAACACCTTTTATCCATGTGGAATATGATTTATGCGACTAAACGCAAACACCACGTATAAGACAATCTATACCACAAATCATTACATCTATAATGATATCTTTTATCATAATCACATCCGGACAGTAACAGAGTATCATTATTACTTTCCAATAAAATATGACTCTTGCGCACTGACCACCGTAATTGTTTGCTTCATACAATGTAGCCTTACTAACAAGCGCTTTGGGAACAGTAGTTTATATAATTAGATGAAGAATAGTTTACTTGAACTGTCTACAAAGTTATTATTCGCGAGATGTCTATATTCTGTTTATGACATTTTGATTTTATCATACTTAATTATATTTTACATTAGATTTAACTTATGTGAGAATACTTTTTTAAATTAATTTATCCAACGTGACAAATGCTTTGCATCTAGCAGATTAAATGGATCCCAGCACATGTCGTTATCGTCTTAACCGAAAATGAGGATGTAATATGTTGTAAGGGAAAATATTTCATTTGTAGCGATTGTTTGAAGTGTTCTCAAAACATGTCACGTTTGGTGTCTATAACCGACTCTGCTAATAAATAATTTGAATAAATTGACGGACGAGATTTACTCATTGCCCGTTTCCGTCGCTCAATTACAATTTATTTATCACTTAACTAACACGGGGACGCTCGCAAAGTTGCCGCCTTCATTGCCGCTCTATTGTTTTATGATAAACCCTTTTTTTAACTTTATTGTGTTCATTCACTTATGTATGTACGTGCATATACGTTAACATAAGGACAAATTCATTAGATACTACCGGAGGAGGAATTAAATCATCAACACAATTATTATAACAGTTGCTCTTGTTGAGGCAAATTACGCAATTTATTTTTCTAGCTTTATTTTATTGTTGTTATTCTAGGTTTTGCGATTTAATATAACATTAATGTTTAAGACAATATGATATAAATTCGATTTCCAGTAAATTATGAAACAATAAATAAACATGTACTTGTCGAATTATTCGCTGTTGTACTGTCACTGAAGTCGGAAACAAGCCGCTATTTACGAGTTCGACGACAGCTATCAGCTGCCAATTTGCCCGCGCCTCATTCAGATTTTATGGCCACTCAATCAAGCCATCCAAATTATGCGCACCGTTATCGTTTAGCCACCAAGTCACCAATTCACCAACTACACGCCATCTGTTTAATAATACATTACAGTTGTTTTACGTAATTATGTTCCCAGAACAGCTGCCGTTTGTCTCTACAAACAAATTAATCAATTAAAAATTTACTTAACTGAAAATACTTCCAAGAACTAATAGAATAACACGAAAACAAAATGTCACCGTTCCCCCATTACATACATACTTACAAGAAGTGCACAACAATACAATGGGAAAGTAATCATGGCACGCATGATATTTACTTGCCCGTGCGGCCGATTTCGTGGCGGTCTCCACTGTTCTAGAGGCTGCCTTCGATGATACGATAGTGTACCATTAGCGCGAAGAGTCGCGCCGCCCAGGCCAATTGTCCGCTTAGATAGTGCATACAAATGTCGCTCCAATACTCGCTCATCTGCATTCAATTCCATTGTTAACAGTTATTATTGGATATGCGTAATCGTTAATTTATGGGTGATACTGCTGCTCGTTCCTGTCATTGCCCCTACAATATAATCTAGATCATAATACCTCCAATTATAATAATAATAATATTACAATAAAATTATAGTTTCTTTATTATAATTATTTTCTAAAATACTGTATTATGTACGTTAAAAGGTACATAACATGATTACTGTTGAAGTAGAGAGTATTAAAAAAGAGCTTATTGAATATACAAAACAAAGAATATCACATAGAACCTTAAAATGAGCCGCTTAGCCGCCGTATAAAGCGCAAAGAATACACCTCGATATGATCGCACAAAGGCCGCTTCTGAACCTCCCTCAATGCTAATTTCCACTATCGTGCTCGTCCTCATTCATTTCCAATCGGAGCCAGGACTGTCCACTTCTATTTTTTTTAAAATCGCATTAAAGAATCGAGTATGGTGTTTTTTTACGCAGACGATGCGTACGGCGATTTATTTATTTGCGCAGTTTTTTAAAGCGACATTCCCGCGCCCTGTATACTTGTGTCTACCGCCGTCTACTCGCAATTGGCATTTCGAGCTAAGCGCGAGCTATACAAAGTCGCAACTTTTAACGGTTGTTTTTAACGCTCGATCCTCTCGCGAAGCAGCCAAGGATACAAATAAATTATTAATCGTTTGTCCTGTCTTTTATAAATTAAAATCCATCCTTTTTTTGGTCCGGCAGGGACTGGCGGTGTGTTTTTTGGTCGCATCGCGTTTCGTTGTCTGTCCTCGAATTTATTAAGCTTAAGCCACAGGTGAGCAATTAAATCTGTGACAGAAATTAATACGGGAATAAGTCGCGGTGCGCAGGCGTTGGACGGTCACTGCCCTGTTATTAATTTGCCGCTGCTACACTTTATTAATCTCGGTTTATAAATAAAATTATTACTTTGTTGGCTTGGCTACCTTCGAGGAAACTGTTTTTGTTTATTCAATAGTTTGTTTTTACTTATTACAGACTATCTGGCCCCTGTTTCAGTATAAAGAGTAATCAACATTAATTTCAAAATAGTAACTTATTTCGCAATAACAAAACATAAATAGTTCGGAAACGTAAGTTGTTAGTCGCCTCTGGATATCTTTATGAAGGTCGTAATTTGAGTCATCCCAATAATTTGAACGTGAACATGATTTACGATTCCTGTGTTCGTGTGCGCCGGTCCGGGAAATCCATGAAAATTATCTAATTACGTGTGTGCAAAGAGAAAAATCGCGAGTTTACTTTCGTAGCCGCCCGGAAAATTACTGGCATAAATCACGTGGGGTTGGTGAGGGGCAGAGGAGGGGGCAGCTGATTTTCCATTCGGCGCTATCTCTTACGTTAGTATTATTTTGATTTATTTCGGAGCGTAATGAAAGCGTACGTCCCGAGTTGACGTTCGAAAAATCCGACGTGATTTTCACTCTGCGAAATTGCTTTACTCGTGTCAGTTGTTAAGTTATTATTTCATTCCTATGATTTACTCGTATCTACTTGTACACGGATTGCTTGGAGACCGTAGAAACTTTTGTAATAAAATTTCCTATAAAGCACTAACAATATGAATACCACAAATAGGTGTTGCTTAATAAAAAAAAATAAAGTAACGAATGTGGTGACGGTGAGATACGCGTGATAGGGCGTCAGGACGCGGTCATGCAGGCTCGTTAACATGGAAAGTGCTAACATTTCGCATCACCGCACATTAGGTGTTGGCCACACGGCGCGCGCTAACCAGATACACTACAATTATATAGTGTATACTGCTTCCCGACGTCATTCATCGCAACCACAGACTAGCGCACTCATATTTCTTTGTCTTTTAAGTTTTCTAGCCGACTCGACTGGTTTTTAGTAAATTAATGCAATAAATTTCCCCGTAAATTTAATAATTATTATTTTAAAAAAAAACAATTATGTTGTTTTTATTAGCAAACCTTTATTAAGTAGCAATTTCCGTTAATCTCAACAAAGGGTTCTCTTAAATACAAAATAAAGGCAATACGTGACGAATCACGAAGTTGTTTTGTCGTAAATGAACAAACCCTTTTTGTGAGCTCGCTCTAATTTAGAGATTGATGGTGTTGAGGTGTTTTAATTAAAGTATCTGTGTTGGCTGCGTGGCTGCACGTTGGTGTCGTGGCGCATGTCGAGTGGTGCTCGACAGGGCTGCCGACCTCTCATAACACGCATAGAATGATATCCTTGCAATTTTAATTAAATTCCGTTTCTTTCTAATAAAACATCCAACACTCCAGATACCAAACAAAAAAAATCTTACATAATTCAGAATTACAAAAAAACAACCACCAGCGCCTTCGCAAATATTTAGTAAATAAAGTTTATAACAAATTCTTATAATTAATGAGTAGTATTGTAGCCATTAAAGTTTCTTAATAATCAACTTGATTACCATCTATCTTAAGTATAGAACGATTATTTCGGAGATGGCCAGCGAGAGAAACAAAATGGTTATGCATCGAACGGGCTGCGCACGCGTCGCCACCGAGTTACGCTGTCGTTAAGAAATTACCGAGCGCGCTGGCGACGCCGCCGATTTTATCGATGGAATTTATTGTCGACACTCCAGTGGCACGTGTGCACCATTTTCACCCGCCGACGCATAGGTGCCCTTGAATAATCGACATCATTGATGCCAGTTGCCTATTCGCCTATAATTATGCAAAGTTATCTATTCAAGTCGTACGTAGATATATCGTGGCTTTATTTACCGTTTAACCTTATTAACCTTATATAACCTTACAATGCCTTTTTTCATAAAAACTAACAAATAATAAAATATATTAATGTAAACTTATGATTTATTTATTTACAGAATGTATACGAGACGTATTGTGTTTCATTTTCGATTAGTTATCTTCCACAATGTTATTGGTCCTACTGTGATATGCAACGTACGGTAGTAACGAGTGTATAATTATTGAACCAGCCACCGGTAGCAGTCCAGAATGTCCGACTCATCGTAATTTGATGGCGTCCGCTGCCCCGCCCTGTGCTGCTCACAAAAAACTAATTAACACGATGGACCGCGAGCCGAACCATCGCGGCCTATCTTGCGTGCTCACTCGATGACGAAATATTAGAATCCTATAGTAATTACTTACAATCTTTTTTACATCTATACCAACAAAGCTCTATGCATATAGACGACTTTATGAAAATATTTTAGTGAGTAGATAAGTATTTGTTTTAAATTTAAAAATAGTACTAAGCTAAAATGTAATACTGGAAGAGGTATATCCATAAAACATGTGTTTGTCTGTTTGTCGTTCTGTAGACAGTAGCTGACGTGATGGATAGTCATCATGATGGATCGTGATCGTGGGCGCCAATAACGTCTAGCCATTTCAATTCTCTATCTAACTCAGAAAAGTGTAACCTGTTAAATAATAAAACAAATACGTCATACTCGTGCCAGTGTGTTTGAAGTTGAACTGCGTTTGAGCAATTAAAAGTACAATCGTAATCGATAACTGCGGGATCGAATGTAATAATTTAACATTTGGACACGGCGCTCACTGTTCTCAGCTCATGTTCGCTCAATAACTGACCGCGACCCGTCAACAAGCCGGAGTTAATTCTTTTTAATACATCTTTAAAAATGCAAGGCGAGAGGGTGCTTACAGAATCGACAATTGCCATTGTTCTCGTTAAACTTCACTTAATTTTATAACTCACAATTCGTCTGGCAAAACCATAGTTGTCGTTTTTGGAAAAAAATAACGCTGCATGTTTTATATTATACATTTTTAATTTACCGTCAAATGAAAAAAGCAAAACGGCATACGAACAGCTTCTGAGAAGCTTAATTAGAAGCTAACGTCTTAGACTACCAATACAATAACTTTAATTGGTTTTTCTCTGAAACCCGCGTGCCTATTCAGAGTTTATTGAATTAGTTAAAATATTCAGAGTTCGGCGCCGGTGAAATCGGACGCTTCATTAACGCAAGGACACGGAGACCCAAAGAAATGTCACGTCAAAATGGCTTTCCGAGAACCGTAGCGCTACCGGAGCCGAAAGAGAATTAATAAATACAAAAGGGTTATAAAAACTGTGACAGAATTAAGAGCGGGCGCGATAAAAATGAGGTACGCGCGAATGCGACGCGAACAAGTGAAACATAATGCGCGAAACAAAGCAGCCGGAGCGAATGCCTTAAATCATTTTTAATTATGTTATGGCGTGGCGACCGGCATGCCAATGCGACTTAGGTTACACTGACCGAGATGCAAGCGCACGCCTGCCTGCCTCTTACTGCCGCTTCACACTACGTCCAACGTACTTCATGCTAGCACTTGACCTGATTAATAATTAAATATTTTATTATTAATCAAAAACTATCGTTGAATTAATTCAATTATACATGTACAACATTTTCTTCGAACGTGAGCAATACCTACTTCTCCATTAGTAACCATTACATGATTTTTTATTGATTCCTCTAATGGCCGTGACGTTGATGATAGATGCCGATGTGTTGATCATGGCGCTCGAGTGCTCCCACTGTATTCATTACAAGTAGCAAGAGCCGATTATTTAAAGGCTCATTGTTGGCCAGTTCTTATTTCACGGTAGCTTAGCTACATACCGTACTAGACTGTTATTTCGACGAAATTCATGTTTTCATTGTAGATTTCACAATAATGAACGGTCCATACAATAATTAGGTAGCTATAATGATAATAGGTAGCTCTTTACATAGTTTCTCTTCCAATTGCCATTGTGATACCAGCGTTACAGAAATCATATTTGTTCTCTAATGTTTCTATCAATAAATCGTTAAAGTTTATTTTAAATAGCAGTTAGTTATAACAAAGTATAAGGTTTCAATTCCAAGGCACATACCTTGATCACCAATAAATAACCAGAGCTTATTTTAGCTAGTGCAACAAATGAATGCACTTGTTCTAATTACTACATATCATACGATATTGCCAGCTGTTCACATAGCTCCTGCCAAGAATGCATGACCGATTGACAGTGACGGAAAAAGCTTCGGCAGCAGTGAATGAAGCGATTAGCGCTGAATGGTGGGGCGGCACGCGGAACCAAAGAAAGGACACGACGCGCGCGCAACCACGCAGCGCTTTGTCTCAGCGCGGTTGACCCGTGCCCTAAGTAAAAACCGTGGCTAGGTAGAAACCAGTGAGCCGCTTTAATTGGGTAAAAAATGTAACGCTCATCGCTTTACTTGGCGTTTTTGTACACATTTGACAAGAAAATCACTCAAAAGGGCATCATTCCGTAACGGCTTAAAAGAGCTTGTTTTGTTGGTAGTATACTTTGCATAGGAAAATACATGCCGTGGATATAGAGCTATCTATTGTATTCGCTCTGAAACAATCTTGGGATAAATCCCCACGTAACAAGGCGTTTGTTAATGCCGCACTGTGGCTCGGCACTAATTTAGCCGCACATTGCGTGAGCTCAGCCGCAGTCCGATCGCTCGCGTCGCCGCATCTCATTTACCTTATTAAGAGGGTGCCTACGTGGCCGGCCACGTCACTCAACGTCACTCGCCGAAGCCTCGCAGCGCATAAACACCTCCTTAACGGCCACCGTCGAACACCTCCAACTAACCATTTCCAATATTCTCATGCTTTCCTTTCCGCATTGCCATACATCCTTATACAATATGCATACACAACTCCGTATATCCAGGTATACAATATACTTATCGTTTTAGAGAACAAGCAATGAATTACATCTGTGAAAATTCTCGAAGTGGAATTAAATTTCTGTTGGTAATTGTTCAATTTGAATTCAGTAGCATGGAAACTCCGTGGCTAATGGGCTTATTCAAATTTGGAATACAGCAAGTCGGGAATAAATCGCAAGAAGTTGCGAAGAGGCGCTGCTTCTCGTAATGAGCTAATTCGGCATGCGACGCTGTACTTCTGAGCTGAAATATAACTAGCATTATATATATTCATTTTAATGATGTCAGAATTTATTTTTTTATAAAATAACTAAGCAATGGGCGTTCCAATTGTACAGCCACATTTCCCACTTCCACCAATTGGAAATTTAGATTGTAATAATTAAAAATGTAAATTAGGCAAGTCCCCTCCTGATGCGCAGTCTCGTTAATTACTGGTGACCAATTAAAACCGGAGGGCGACAAAGCGTAGTGAAGATTTCCACCAATGGCGAACCTTCTTTTAGGGCGTGGTAATTAAACAGAGTGCGAAAGGGTTGAAGAGGGATTTTCCGGGCGTCGACAAGGCCGGGGTGGAGTGCGATTAATCACGGGTAGGTAGGAGTGGCAGTTAACCCACTGTCACGTGGCACTCCCACACAAAAAGCTCATTTTCTTTTAGATATCACTAATGAGATTGGCATTGAGCTAAATTATCCATCGAGTCACACGTAGACACAGTTTGAAAGAATGCTTCCAGTTAAATGGATACAACACGGAAGGCATCCATATTATTACATGTTGTTAACATTTGTCTGCGCTTGCTTCGTATATTGAAATCTCCAAGGTTAATATAAGTTTGTGCGGTATCAGTGAAAGGCGCGGAGGGTGATGTGGGGAGGCTTGAATTGAGTTTATACGCGCATCAGTTGCCCTCACTTTGAGGAAAATGAGCTTTTTTCTTCACCTCGCACTTACACTACGAGACTGAAACCCTATTCCACTGTAATTTACAGGATCATGGTGACACTTCTTTGTTTGTTGTATTTATTTGAGTTGATGCTTGAATCGTGTGATTAGTTTAACTTGTTTATTATAATTAAACAGACTGTTAAAATGAATACTGAATACAATGATAGTAGGCAGAAATTGACATAAAATTATGTTGGAGACGAAATTAATTCATTTGTTTAAAGTAGTACATCATAGACTTGTATATATGCAATGGACATTTCCAATAGCTTTCTAAAATTACATGTCATTGGCAAAAGTTAAATGGACCAAAGCCTTAACGTAGAAATGAGTTATTTGCCCCCTCTGCCCCTTTCAGCCCGTCAGCGACAGAAGAAAAATGCTAACACGCCTTCGCGGAAACTATTAGTTATTTTGGCACCCGCCGTGCTTGTATGTTCGCAGTTAGATATTGTACCATTAGAGCTGTGGATTATAATAATATTATATAGGACCAACATTTACTAGAAAATGTTGATATAAATTGTAAGTTATAACTGTTCTAGGCTTTATATTTATCGAATTAAAATTTATATTTACAATTATTATTAATAAAAAAGGTGTAGTATCTAATCGCGTATGTATACCGTATGTTTATGTATAATTCAGGGTAATCTCCTTAAACATGTTCAATCATCCCTGACCTCAGTCCGAGATGGGCGTCCAAACATGACCGTGGTGTCCCACTATCCCCTGCCTCATCTGTCATCGCCGCATCCGACAAGCGGCGTCTTTGTTTATTAGCTACGAGGGGCGATGGACACTGTTGTTAAAGAATTAATTCACAATCACGAATTGATGACCGTTATATTCGATGTATAATGCTGTTATTAAAAATGATGATTTTGTTTATTTGAGTGTTTGTTGAGCTGGTTTTTTAATACTCATGTGTGATCGCTGTTTCTGTATCGAAATAGATATCTATTATATAAATAGATATCCTATTAAAATGTTTGTATCTGACTGTCTGCATATTGTGTGTACCTAACTACATAAGCCATATTAACCGAACATAAGAACAACGAAGGCAAATAGACAAAGAGCCACACGCTCAGGACGTGAGGTCATCTCCCCTCATTAGGCGGTTAGTTTTCCGGGCGTGTCCGCAGCCTCCGAGTGAGGGGGTGAAAGGGGGATGAGTTCCTTAATTAATCCCCGCGAGGCCGCCATTGGCCGGCACGAGCGGTCGGGCGGGCGGCAAGATCTTAGCGCCCACACGTTAATTGGGCGGCTGTCGGGTATAGGACTCGCCTGACGATATCTTGGATTAACTAAATGAGATTTCTTCAGTTTGCCCCAAGGGTGTATCTCGCCTATGTAACTTAACTATCTACTCGGACAACCTCTGATTAGTTTGATATAGGTGTTTATACTTTTGCACATATAATGAAGAGTAAAAATCTTTTTGTAGGTAGTAGCTATAGCTAAACGAAAAGTACGTCTTCTCTAAAAGAACACTAGCTTTCCTAAAGATTAGCATTTTTCTTGCATGATTGGTTATCTCTTCCTAACATCTAGTGAATATGTTGTTTCAAGATTTAATAAATAGTATAGTAGGCTAAAGGGCTTTGCCGTTGTCGAAACTAATATTCAGTATGGCACGTCAAGTGAACATATAAAGCTCAGATTTAGGAAGTCGAGGTCTGAGGAGGCGCGAAACGTTTCCCGGGTAAAAGAGCCAGCAGGTACTTACACCTCAATATACGAGGAAACGTAAATTATAATATTCCCGCTCTCGGCTTTTCCTTAACCCGTTCCCGACTCCGCGTGCGGGCGGCGTGTGTGAGCGTCGCCATGAAAGAAAAGCAATTTCCTCGGGCCGGGGGTCGCGGGGAACGCGGGGGACGACTTGCGAATATAATTTTGTTCATTTTTTTCATTCGGGAGGGTTAATTCGGGCTCACCGAGTTGAGCAAGCTATTGATTAGGGCGCGTCTTACGTTTTAATTTGTTTGCGCGCGCAACCTATGATGCATCCGCTAAGATGAAACCTTACCGCAATCAAAGTAACTACTAAAAACTACTAATATGATGAGGCTCCGTTTCAGCGTCAACACACGTCACATAGCTTTATTAATCTTTTTATTTGTGCATGGGTATCGTTTCAGGATTCTTTATTAGATAATTTTAACAAAATGTAAGTTATATATAATACTAGGAATGTATAAAGATTAATTTTAAAATATTCAGACATATTCTACAAAAATTTCACTGTCTAACAATGAAAATCTGTAAAGAAGCTAGACGTTGAGAAAAGTCTGAGCTCACTAATTAGGGGTGCTACACATAGGTGTAGGGTGGTGGTGCACTCTCGACGATGCCATTGGTCACCCCTGCCCCCGTCCCCCTGTCCTCCTCCTCAGTTTGCAACCTCCTGAAACAACACCGCCTGCTCGTGACACATTAGTGAATGAGAAGACATTCGTTACGATCGCCACTTGCCGCGACTAAAGGAATTGTTACATTATTTTGATTATATATCGTCTTGGATAAGTTTGCTTTATATAGTGCTTACTTTCTTTCATAAAGCTTTTCAGTTTCTGAAAAAGTCCTTCTTTTTTTATTATATATTATTAGGTGATCTATAAATGGCAATTCAGTACTAATTACCTTGTCCATTATTTGTAAATATTTACTCCTTGTTTGCTTGTACAGGGTGTTCAATAACTCGGTATGGGCACATCTGAGCTTCTGTCCGGCCATTAAGCATCTCGATAACTTATACTTTCTTGTGTGGATTAAGTTTTATTACTTTGATTTTATTGTTTTAATTTGTGTGCGGGTGCGCTATTTGCGTGCGCGCAGTGTTGTGCCACGCCCATCGTACGCCGGCCAATGGCGTCCGCCTCGCTAACGAGCCGGACCTGCGCTTGCGTACAGACATCGCGACAATGCTCATTGTTTCTATACCGATTGTTATTTTCTTTTACTTTCTTTCACCTCATCGAGCAGCCGCGCGCCTCCCACTGAGCGATAATTTCAATGTCTCCCCGTATATTGTGATATTGACTGAGATTCTACTTCGGACATGTTTTATCGTCGAACGCACATTTCGTCAGCGCTACTCAATAAGCAATAAACCATTTGCGTCCGAGAAGTTATTTTAAAGTCAGACTGGAGATGCTAAACCCACGTCTTTCACACCTCTTTTAAGCTTTATTGTGTTCTCCAAGCGCACAGTTGCTGAATATCCACTTCAAACAATGCATACGCACTCCTTTATGACCATGTTTTAGGTTTGAATACTTGTTATCAAACTGGTTGTTTGACACATCATTATTATTACAAAAGACATCGCTAATTGAAAACACGTCTTTGTGAAATGTTCATTTGTTTTATAATACAATAATTACTGCAAGTTTAATAAGTGACCCGTAGTAATTTAATCTAGAATTCACATCAATAAAAAAATAAAGGGCGATAAATTGTCATCTTCAATTTTGTTATCGCAAGCAGAGCAGTCGAGTCTGCTCGAATAATATTAAAGGGGAAACTAAACAGTTGATAGTAAAAATGGGAGGTGTAATAGAAAAATATAGTCGGTCGCGTTCGTGGCCTGGTAAAATATTCAATCGGGGCAATTCGGGTCCGCGTATAAATTCGGCCCTGCCATTATTTGTAGCGCGTCCTCGCGACCGAAAATCGGTACGTTGATAGTCGTCATTTTTCTTGTAGGTATCGTTAATATTTTACGGGTGCGTGTCATCGGTTTATGGGCCCACTCTTGACACTAAACCGTTTAAAGTGTAGTCTTATTGTTTATATATTTTACTGCTATCCATTTTTATTGTTTATTGAAGTTGAGTAGTTAGAACACGATAGCTAAAGTAAGTTATTGTCTGCGCCTCGACGCCCACGCGAACCTGTAAAAATAACTCGCTTCGGTTTAACCGTTGTCTACGTAAACAAGTGATAATTAGAAACATTAACCTCGCCCACGCAGACACAATTATCTAACTTAAATACATGAAGTTTTATTCAATGGCCTACTTAAAAAGTATCCCAGAGATGAAAGAAAAATAATGGGAGCATAATTATCTACTCTTTTGATACGAGCGTGGAAGAAAGTAACTGGGAGCATGTGGGAGCGTGGGTGGTGATGTCAGAGTGGGGGCAGGGGGTAGGCTCACATGGGACGCGCCCTAATGAGGTGCCTGAAAGCGACAATGTCTTTGAATAAATATCTACAGGTATGGCATATAAATGTATATGTAACTAGAGATAGTTGTAGCGTTCAGCGCCTTCATAGAGAGAATGTTATTTAAATATGGTATAAGGTGTGTTTTTGCATACACAATGGAGGGCATTTATAGAACATTTTGTAATTTGTGTATGCCTTGTTGCCTTTCCCCATAACAAAAGACAAAGACGAATGGAAGTAAGAAATATACCGAGTGTTGTACACTTTTACAGTAATTTCATTAGCATTAGATGGGCGACAAAGAACGGACGTGGCGCGCGATCTCTGAAAACACGAGGGGTCGAGAGCGCCTTCCGGGCCGGGGTCGGTTTTAATTTCCCGGCTCTGGGAGAGGGGGTAGACGAGGCCGGTGGCGCGTCAAGATTAAACGGCTCCAAGATGAGCACACACGTACTAATATCATGCACGACCCGGGCCGTCACCATGGCGACGCGCACTCAAATGACGTGTGTGGTGTGGAGAACGGGTGTGAGGCTGACTCGAGGCTCGGGGGTAATATGATTTGAGCGCTCTCTCGCGAGGAGAATGCCGCCGCCGCCCGCTACCGCTTGTTTGCTCTCCGATGCAATCGCGATACGACACCCGCCTCCCTCGCGCCGGACTCGAGGACACATCTCTCACCTCGCCCGTCGATAACCGCATCCAATTCCTTGTTGCACTCTACCGCATACGACGGATGCACACACGTTTGGTATTTGCTATTCTCTGTATCGACTGCACATTCTATATTAACATGATATATACAATATCTGACTGAATACAGTATAGGTTTATAATTTAAGTATAAGAGGATCACCCTGTAAATAAGTGACAAGACAACAAATATGCCGTTAAAGTTTGACAGGCACAACCGGGGGCTTCATTGTTTTTCGTTGTAGTAACTCAATTGTGATTGTCAATTTACTGTGAAAAGCTCGCGTCGAGTATGGCGTGTGGCGTCATGGACGACAATTACGAGTGTCGGCGGCTCATTAGCGCGCGGCCGCTTCATGTTTCATGTATCGCGCGTCGCCAGCACCCGTCTGTGTGCACAATAAAGCAATCAATCCGCCACCGAGGACTGGACCGTTATCTACACACGACCTCACGCCGTACAGAAAACCAGCTTTCCTCTAACAGTCAATTAAGACACTCACTGCGACGATAGCAGGTTCGCTCATTGTTGGTCAATAACGAATATGTGAAACAAAGAATGGATTTAGAAAGAGTCGGTCGCTCCTAATCGCTGTAGATAGTGTAATTCATGGCGCGGGCGCGGTCGCCGGTGCTCATAACCAGCGCAGTAATTGCGGCGCGACCGCCGGGGGTAATGCAGCGCGTGATATATGGTACTACGCCTAATAACAGAGCTCGCGATGCACAGCGATTATCCCTTTACCCGGCGAAGACGAATTCGTATCGATCGACGCGACGCGAACTCTGCTTTTGCGGGCGGTTAATGAGTGCTGGATTTACTACTCATTATCCACTTTCGCCGCTCGCCGGCGGCGCGATGAAGACGTCGCAGCCCGCAGCCCGCGTCTCGGTCGCCGCGGGCGCACAATTTGCAGTACCGCAGACGTTAGACGCCGTTGCCCGCAGCAAGCTTTGTGCTTTATCCATGGTAATTGCGGCTCGACGCAATCCCGACGCCGCGTACCACACGATCAACGGTAGTAAGATAATTGCCTTATTGTTGTACAGGCCAACTACCTAACAAATAGCTTTCAAGGAAGTTATGTGATCCCTACACTTAAATTAAGTTCAAGCGTTTCCACAAAGTTGTCTGGTTAATAAATTCCACGAAAAATCTAGTTGAATGTTATCGATAGTGATCTCGTTCCCTGTACAAACTACAATTTAAATAGATAGTTTATGCAATAAACATGGTCAGATTCCTAACACCAATTGTTCTTTATTTCAGTTGGTTAGGACGTGGTTCCATGTTTGTGTTATCACGAGCCCAGGCAGGTAGTCTAATACGCGCTGGCGGACATGAGTCACTGGAGTCTGTGGTGGATCTCGGAGCTGGCGATGGAGAAGTCGGACGTCGCTTTGCCGGACTTTTCTCGCATCGATTTGCCACTGAAATATCGGCTAGCATGAGAAAATTACTTGCATCTAAGGGCTATAGGTGGGTTATAATTTTTGATAATTATCTTGTAATATGTTTTTTATTAATAAAATGTAATTATTCTTTTAGTATCTTAGACGCAGAGTCATGGAGTGTATCGCGTCGTTTCTCGTGCATTTGTATGCTGAATCTGTTGGACCGTTGTAGCAAGCCACGCACGATGTTAAATTCTGCTAGAGAGGCTCTTACTGATGATGGGCTTCTCATTGTGGCTTTGGTTTTGCCATATAAGCCTTACGTTGAAGGTAATTTTCTTTAAATTATTATTTATTAGGAAATATATATACATTTCCTTCGCCGAAACTATTTTACAAGAACTTACGTGGTAGTAAACCGCTGAAAATCTTTTAATTATGTAAATCATGTTTGTAATAATTATTTTCATGTTTAAATGAAAATAGTTAATTGGACCAATCATCATCATATCAGCCATAGCACGTCCACTGCTGGACATAGGCCTCCTCCATCGAACGCCAGTGTGATCTATTTGTAGCGGCTTGCATCCAGCGATTTCCCGCCGCTCTTACGATGTCATCCTTGTGTGATGTGACCAATCATCGTTGTGTAATAACTTTGATTCATTTACCTTCATGTGTTATACTTATAGTAACATCGGACCACAAACCGGAAGAAAGACTACCAATTTCTGGGCCTACTTTTGAAGATCAAGTCTCATCGTTTATCAAATTCATGGACAATGAAGGATGGAACATCGCAGCATGGTCTCGGACTCCGTACTTTTGTGAGGGCGACTTTACACAGTCTTATTATTGGCTCGATGATTCTGTTTATGTATTTACACCACACCCTAATAGTGTAAGGAAATAGGCGTCAAATTAAATCATTTATTGTTTTGTTATTTAATTGTCACTTTTTAGGTTATAATATTATGACTGTCCTAAGCCAAACGGAATTAATATGTTTTTGAATCGTTTCATATATGTTTGAAGTTGGTGTATTTTTTTACTTTAAATTATCTTCAAATTTAACATTATTTTTATTGAGATATGAAGTGTTTTATCTTATTTGAATTTATTTATACTTTATATATACTATATGTCTCCTCTACTATTTGCAATAATCTATGAGTAAAAAGTAGTCGAGGGCATTATTTTTGATATAATTTTAGTAATACTTTCAAAAATACTTCATTTAAAAGTTACTACGTTCGCACAGCGCCTAAATTATCTTATAGTCTTAATTAATAAGTTTATTTATTTTTATACAAATTTATTAATATTATAAATGATTTTATACTTTTTATATTCCAATATTAAAGTACTTAATAAGTCAATTACTTAAGAATGATAATTCCAGTCCAGTATTATAATGTAATCTAATTATTAGACATTTTTTTCTCGTTTATGATATTGTAATAATTTGAGCATGTCTCATGTTTGTTTAAAAAGTAAATAAGTAATATGTTTGTTTATGTTTGTTAATTCAGTTTAGTGAACTGTGTTATATAAATGCTGCTAGATTCTTTTCCTCTGTCAAAGGAACTCACTCTCAACCACAACTCCACTGATATCAAATAATGAAGAACTTAAGTTATCAAACATTTATTTTTGACAGGATATTGAAATATCAGATCTCTAAATTTTTCCGTTCGTAAGAATTTTTAAACTACTGGAGGACTCAATAAAATACATTTTATCTCTCAATTTGTAGTTTTATTTCACATTCGTAGCCATTTAAGGGAAAATACATTCAAAATCGAAATGACAAAAGCTACTCACCATATTCTATAGCTGACAACTTTATATTTATTAGTAACATTTGCTTCATTTCACACAAGATGTAACTACAGCTATTTCTTTGAAAGCAGACTAAACCAATAATATTTCGTTTAAGATGATCATCAATCTGTCGAGGTACAACAAAAAGGCATTCGCAATTCAGATCCTCATACTAATATATTAATGTTTGGATATAAATAAATGAATATTGATAAGTGCTAGAAAAATAAAACGAATTTATATTTTCAAAACAATTTTATTACTAAGCAGATATTTCGACCCATAATTACCATTTGCAAAGAATACATACATTTCATGGCAAGGCCAAATATTATGGCCGACAAATAACTAGATCACAAATAAATATTACATAGTTGGGCACAACCCGCCAATAATATTTAAACAACTATCGGTGTTCTAGTTTGTTGCCGTCCATAATAAATACTAAATTAAATCTATAGGAAAATAAACCTATTAAATAATATTGTGTATTTCAGTCTATTGTAAAATAGTACTGGATATAATATTGCCCAATTATATCAAAATTATATTTTGAAAAAAAAAAGAAACTGCCAAAATATCACAGAATTAAAAATAAGTTTCACTGAAATGTGAAATTAAATAATAAAATCTTTGCCTAATTTTATGTCAATGTAAATACTAAATTAAAATATTCGCTACAACTTGATGACAATTTTAATCAGCGAACCAAGTTCGCTACTTAAATTTAAAGAAAAATTTGGATACACAATCATTACTAGAATAATAATATTATTAAAATACGTCATAATTTGGAAGATTTTTTCAAATTGGAAGATTATTTATATTTTAAAAGAGCAATGTAATCTTCTGTTATTTAGACTCATAGGGGGAAATCTTACCAAGCATAATAGAAAATGCCAACAGAGCCATTCGCCTTTGTGGGCAGTCAAGTTTACAAGTGTTATTGAGAAAAAAAAGTTTATTAAGCAACTACCCCAATTTAATAAAAAAATCAAGTAAAATTTGATTTCAATTGTATCTTACTCATAACGCTGGAGCCAGTTGCTCATCAGTCGCATCTCCATCACAACACTAAAATACATTACCGACGCTTATAGCGCAAAAGGGCATAAGCGACATTGTGAATCACCTCGCCGACTATTACAAAAAGTGTGTATTATGCCAGTTATGTCTTTTTGCGTATCAAGTGGCGTTATTACAATATTCATTATTATAAAAACTTAGTGCAAATTAGCAAATAACACACATTATTATTTATAAATACATAAGAACAAAATATAATTAATTACGTATCAGATGTGGTGTTTTAAAACTTTAAGACTATAATTTATACCAATGAGATAGCATATGAAGTCCATTTTTCTTTTTTGACTAGAATACTTATTTTTCTAATACAGAGAGATTCTTTTGGAAAAAATATAATACTTTAATAATTTTGTTATTGTTTTGCTATCTTAATACTATTACGTGTCGTAGCCTCGCTGTTGATGGAACTCGTCTGCATTCCTTTTTTAAATATAACTTTCTGATATCCGATAGCGTAAAACATTTCATCTAAAACTTACATACTAAAATTACTTTAATAAATTATTTTATAATTATAAAAGTTCTACTTAGGTAAGGTAAAGAGGTAAAGATAATACCGAGAATATAATTATAGAATATTCACGAAAATAACATTAACCAAATTAACTTAATCGCAAGAATTTACTTCCCAAAATACAAACTTAAGTGAATTAAATAAACATTCAATTCGAATTTAAACCGAGATGGTGCCACCGACCCTAACATTAAAAATACTTTTCAATAATCAGTACATTATGAATTATCTCAATTATATTTTCGGTATCTAAATGTAAAAAATCCATTATATATAGGTATAGTATAGTAAGTATGAATTATAACTTAAATATACACAAAAAGAAGTATAACAGGCTTTGCCCTACGATTATTGCACTAAAAACCTTATGTATTTTCTCTCATCTTAAACATACCTCTAGTGAAGTTGTAAATATTATCAGCGACTAACAAGAACACAAATCCGACGCCAATACAACGCTTCAATACAACGACCGTTTAATGTTCTACTTAGTCGCGTTTTCATTAAGCTAATTTACACAAAAATAATTCAATAATTATAATTGAATACTTTCTGTACAATTCAGCCTAAACATCGCTTAAATCTAGTTTATGTAAAAACACACTTATTTTAACGATAATACAATAGAAAAGATGGCGATGACAACATCGAAAGGCGTCCTACATGAGCTACTACGAAACCTAAGCTACGATATGATTTAACAATAAGCGCCGCTTCGTAAGCTTCTCTTCACGCATATATATTTATACTCTGATCCAACGAAACAATATGAGACTTAAGGCAAGACTCTTTGATTTGGTATGAACTGTCAAAGTGTCATGTGCGAATAAACTGTCACTTTGACAGCTCATACCAAAGCAATACTTATGCTAAGTAATGTTTATGCGTCTTACACTTAAGGTCAGTCCAGACAAGAAGCAATCCTTTTCATGTTTTTTTTCTTCATAAAAGGCAGATCATATGTCGAAACGAGCAACCAAAACTGCGTATACTACTTTAATCGTTTCTTGTTATGTGTAAGAAAAAGCTTGCAACGCACGTATTGGTGTCGCTTGAAATAAATGCTTTACCATTCAGAAACGAACAAACTTAATGTTACAAGTATTTTATTGACACCCTCTATATCCCATTATCAATGTACATAAATATGCATGTATAGAATGTGTGTTATATTAGATACATACAAAATTATTATTTTTGCTTTGAGACCACAGTTAGATAGAGATAATTATCTATTATATTTTTATATAGTCATAAACAAATAAAACGATGAAGATTCCCTAAACGGATAATTATACGAAAGACAATCCACTCCACACACTAAACACTTAAATGCATAACTTTATCTAAACGTGCAATGCATTAGCTACAACGACCTGACATTATTCAGCAGTCTTCATAAAGATAGAAACACGACAAGACACGGCGATCGATATATTACTGTGATCATTTTCATAACACTTCTCAAAACCAAACACCGTCTGCTCACTTCGATAAAACAAATGTTAACCAAATATTTTACAATCTGAGGATTTAAAAATATATTATAATAGTGATCTTTTAACAATTCTTTTTTCAAATGAGCAGATGATATACATGTTTAATTATGTTGTTTTGAGTATTCCACCAATCGTGATCCAGCCCTGCCTAATCTATTACACCTCTATCACAGTGTATTGAATGCACTTACGACAATAAAGCTCTACACACACGTTATGATTCCCATGTGATAGATAGCAACGTGTGTGGCGAGCTTAAAACTAAATACAACTAAAATTCAAATAAACAAACGTATACAGAAAACATTTAGGCCGTAAAAAGCCTAAAACTAAAGAATACAAAAACGTAAATAACGAAATAGAATAGCAAAAGGGCTAATAATAATTAAAACTCAATCACAAATTAAAATTAATTTCAAATAAAACATATATATGTGAAAAATGAAGATAAATCTATAAAATAACAATAAAATATATAAAATGAAAATATATAGTTATATATCTAAATATATGAAGCAAAATAACAAAATATTAATAATTTATATCTAAGAACAGATCATAAGATAGTATAATTATACAAAAGCTTTTATAAGCTAATATTTATTATTATTATTCTATCCAAACGATAGAAACAGCGAATACGATGTTAAACACGAATCATAATCTTCATTATTATTTGAGTACAATAATTTTAACCAAAAGCAAGTTGAACTTCAAGAATATCCAAAATCAAAATGTCTTACTATGATCTATAATTTCTGGCACAATATTATTATACTCACAAATGTATCAATTTTTTATTTCTATGTTTAAATTCGTGTCATTAATCATAATATTCGCTGGTCGAATCCGGTAGCTAGTTGCCGCTCACAATCTTACGACTCTCCAACTCGTCCATGCTGCTGGAACTGAAATTTTATTCAACACTGATTATTTTATTAAGTAGGAAGTAATTATATGAAAAAAAATCATTATTGTTTATTTTTTCTGAAAATTTTCTATTTTTATAACATTAACTTAGGTATACTTTATTTACTAATCACTTAAACATATTTTAAAACAACGTTTTAATGTGTATCTAAATGATCGTTGTTAGCATATACTATGTGATAATTATGGTAAATAAAAATAAAGTTATTATTACAATAGTGGAAGCTACTTCTGCAAAATCCATTTGTTATATTTACCGTAATTTATCGTCGTTCTTCCATGAAGTCACTTGTATATGCGGCGGGGGTAAGTAACTACGCAGCGACTGCACCAGTTGTATAGTGTCCAACAGAACTGAAAATAATAATAAATTAAATGAGAATAAAAAGCGGGTGTTATTAATCTACATTAAAATGGCTTGAATGATAGTTTCCTTTTGAAATAAAGTCAACATAAATTATTTATGTATTAAAAACGAAATTTATGTGTCCAATTACGCCTCGACATTGCTCTATTATTAGGAAATATTTTTAAGCATGTCACAAATCAATTTATTTCATCAATTCATGTAGTACTCACTCTTTTGCAGCTGTTCACTCTGCTTGCCATATGGTTTGCACATGGCAGGCCGCACACAGGGTCTCATGCGCTGCAGATTGCGAGCCAACTCCGCAAATGCACGCACCACGCGCTCCTGTCCGCCCGCATTGGCACTACCACTGCCACTCCCACTACCACCACTCGCGCCACGATCACTGCTAGTACTCACCGCACTCACACTTGCGGTTGCACCACCAGACAACGACTCCAGACTCTCCAAGTTCGCTCTGGATATGATACATATAGGTCAGTATGATAAAACTTTGCCCAATACAATGTTTATACACAGACATAAAATGCATATAAGACATTTAATACAACATTAAACCAAATCATCAATCTATTTTAATTATTAAATTTTTAATCAAATTTCAATCATAAACCATCATTGACTACTGTCTATAAAAATATCAGTTTCTCGTCATAACTCGTGGAGTATAAAAAGTCTTAATAAATTCTACCAAAATCCTAATAAAGTTTCAAAAATAATTACCTTAAAAAGTCAGTAAGTTTGTGCTCATCACTATAATGGTGTTTAGATTTAGAAGGCTGATCTAAACTCTGTGACTGGGCTGATCGCGATTGAGATGGCAATCCATATTTGTCTAATGCACTTTGATGACTCATTGCTCTAAAACATTACATTTTCTTTTAAATTACGCAATTGCAACGAACACACAATATCTATCCTCAATAGGACAGAACTCAACTAAGAACTACAAAAATTCAAGTCACTGGAACTGTATGCAAATTAGTACAACAAACACCAGCAAGATTGTAAAAGATATTAAGTTACTTATTTGGTATTGCACTAGTTGTATTGTACATATTAATATAAATGTATATAATAGTGCATGGATGTAATACATTCAAATAGACCAATTTTAACAAGTTGTCAGTGGCATACCTGTTTTGATGCTGTAATAACATTTGCTGATGTTGTGAAAGCTTGTCCTGCGAGTGGGATGAGCGGCGAGATTCCGTCTTTTCAGTGGTTAGGCCAGCTGTTGGTACAAATAGCACACATAATTAACTAATTTTTATTTAAAAACAAGGGAAGTTCCATCTTTATTTTAAATGTATTTCAAAATCCGACATCCTACCACAGTGGTTCTGAAACTTTTTTGGCGAAGGAAAAAGCCTTAACATAATTATAAAAAACTGATTTATATGTATTTATGAATAATCATATTGCAATGTAATATTACGTAATATTTAGTTGGAATATTTAGATGTAACCTTATAATCTCCCTTTGGTAGGTATTTTTTGCAGTATTTTAGCCCTAGGGTTCTGCAGAACACCACTTTGAGAATGGCTGTCCTAGCAAATGGTAAGATGGTCATTTTAACTGTGAGGTGTTTTTTTTTTAATCACACCTTATAATAATAATTGGTCATACTCACTTAATCATAAACCATGAAGGACATTTGGAATCAAGTATAACTATAGCTAGAATTAACTTTATGAGTACCTATACACCTCACTTACACATTTTTTATTCATTCATCTATTAAAATCAATACTTCAAAGCTTTGCTGCCAATGAAAAACTTATATAAAATTATAAAAATTTATATATCAAATTTATTCAATAAAAACAAATGCTATTCTAAGGCAAATAAAACCATTTAAAAAACTATTTCATTCATGTTCTCAAATAACCTCATAAATAACTGCAATCAGTCTTAACTCATAAACTCAATAGTTAGTAGTAATTAAAGTATTGTTAGTGTAATATAATGAAATGATTTTTACATAATAACTCACTGAGAGCTGCCAGGTGCGGTGCAAGTGGCAGTTGGTAGTCCTGCAATGATGAGCCACGTAACAATCGCTCAACTGCACCACTATCTGCCAGGTTTGATGCCGCTGCATCTATAACGTAAGAAACAAATACTTATTCGCTTTGCTAAGGCTTGTTATTTAGTAAAACTTCTCACAATCATTTTAAATAAAAAATACTAAAAAATATGTAGATACATTTTTGTATTAAACAATAGGTCAATTTATTACTAGCCACCCTAATAACTGCCTACCATATAATAGTAGACAAAAGACCAATAAAACAAATAATACAAACTACTGACCTGGTATATAAGTAGGTTGTTGTGACAAATGTTGTTGTATTGACTTTTGTGTCATTTCCAGTTGATTTTTATAATAGCGGCACGCTGGGTTGGGACAGTTTTGTACAACCTCTATTATAAACTCCTTCTCCATACCAAATTGTTCCCGACCAATTGTATATGATTCTACGACCTGGGAAAAACCACACTAATGTAGATGTGTTCAATAAAAAGTTGTTATAAATTCCAAAAAACAAAAATTAATAATTTTGAAAGAAAGACGTGTGTCAAATCATGTCAACACTAACAATTAATATAATAGTAAGTTACTCACAGCTCGGACAGTAGCTTCAAGTCCCAAATGTAAACCATGAGGTCCATTCATATGTTTCAACATAACAGCATTAGCAAAATGTTCATAAGGCAATATAATTTTTCCATTTTCTCTAAGAATCAATCTCCCTTGTGTATCCAAACCTACTCTTGATGCCATCATCCTACAAAATTAATTAATAAAAGAAGTAATTTTGTAAGATATGTTTTTAAATTTTCTAATATAATATGATAGTCAATAACTTATTACAATATTGAAGCTTAATTAGATATAGAATTAATATAAATAGATTATATATATGTTTTTGTATATTTGTATTGCCATTAAGGCAGTTAAAAGAGTACTAACATATATAAAGGAAAAATGATAATTTTGAACTTGAATTAAAAATTTTAAAGGTTTGTTGTAATAAAAATAAAATTACTTACTGTAAATAAGCTGTACTTGGTAGCATAGAAGACTCTTTAAGATCACTAAAACATTGCAGAAGTTCCATACTAGAGTTCCAACCCTTGTTCTGTAGATAAAGTTGTAGAAGCATGTATAATTTCTCTGTAACATAACCCTCGCCACCATGAGAAGCACTCCCGCCAGAAGTCGATCCAGCTGCGCTCGTACTTCCGCTACTTTTTGCTAACACACTCTTCATTGTCTCTGCCAAATCCATCTTGTAGATGTCTAAATAGGTCCTCTTTTGGGAATCCTAACATAAACAAACATTTCGTGAGCATATAGCTATCACCGAAACTATAGATCGATATAAAAGCAATGCTTAACGTCAATGAAAGGCAACAAATACGCGATGAAAAACTTACCAGAATGAAAATGTAATTGTTCTCACAATCGGCAAACACAATTAAAAAGTGTTATATACAATAAATTAATGATAATCCATGAAAAATATCCAAATAATATTGGATTTTGCGCAAACGACACCCCTCGCCTGCTCCGCGTTTGACAATGTCATTTAGTGATGTACCAAGATGCAATTATTGTTTTGGTTTTACCGCATGTTAAGATCGAATAGCTACCGAATTATTTTTATCGTAATCGAATATTCGAACAGCTTGTTTTCAAATGTTCCTCAGACGTCATCAATAGGGCGCGTTTTTAGCGTTTTGTGTTTTAAGGTTAGGTTTGTGTTTTTTTTTTGCAAATAGTATTCCTTTGAGAGTAAAAATGGATGAATTAGTTGTTGGAACTTATGAAGGATACGTACTTGGTTATATTCAATCCACGGATGAGGTAATTCATTGTAGTGATTGCGATAATTGAAAGGGCAGTCAATACTTAAATATAATTATTATTTAAATTTAAGGATTTCAAACTGAAACAGACTTTTGCTACTCAGTCGCACACTGGATCTGTACGATGTTTAACAGTAGTTAGCAAGTTTTTGGCTTCAGGAGGTACAGATGATAAAATTGTTATAATTGATATGAAAACTCGAAGAGAACACACAGTACTTATGCATCACGATGGAACTGTTAATTCTTTAAGTTTTACTCGTGGTGGCACACATTTAATATCTGGAAGTGACGACGGGAGTTTGGTGGTCACTCGTGTTGGCAACTGGAAAATCGAGAAAATATGGAAAAAATCACATCAAGGTGAGAGCTATAAGTCACTTTATATTGACAAGTTTATTTTAAATTTTTGTATTTAAGACTAAGTCCAACCATACACAATTTCAGGGCAACCAGTTCTCGGAGTGAGTGTTCATCCTTCTGACAAACTAGCTCTCAGTATTGGAGGAGATAAAACATTAAAAACATGGAACATAATAAAAGGCAGATTAGCGTTTACAATAAACTTGATGAGTAAAGGTATTAATCTACCTACAGGAATAATGTTCGGCCCAGATTCTGTTAGATTCTCATTACTTTCACAGAAATATGTAGATGTATGGAAAATAAATACAGCTGGTATTGAAAAAAGAATAGAATATAACGGAAAACATAGCACAGTTGAATGGATTTCAGATGATAGACTTGCAATAGGTTTAGATAACGGAAATGTATCATTTTTAAACCTAACGGGTGACAATATAAAAACTTTCAATGCACACAAAGAAAGAGTAAAATGCATGTGTTATGAAAATGATTCTCTATACACAGCTTCTAGTTCTGGAGAAATAAAACAGTGGCTCTTGTCAGATCTAAATGATTTAACTGCATACAGGACCATAACAGCAAACTGTCGAGTCACATGTATGTCTTTAAGCAAACAAAAATATTTGATTAAGAAAGAAGAATTATCAGACGAAGAAAAGAATGAAAGTGATAATGAGAATTCAGAAGTGGAAAATTCTGATGAAGAAGCAGCTGTAGAGGAATCAGTTGAAGAAAAGCCACTGTCTTTCGTAGCTGTAAGTTATGATGCTGAAAACGATAATGGACCTCCAAAGAAAAAATCTAGAAGACGCAATCGAAAACAGCTAAATAAGAAGAATAAATCATGATATTTAAAATATATTTATTGATTCCATTTTTTGTTTTTGTTTTTCTATATCCACAAGTTTTTATAGACAAAATATTCCAAATTATTAAGGGGTTTATGATCAAGAAATAATACAAGAGTATATATAGATTACAGGTTATTATTTTCATCATCATTTTTCATAAAATATGAACAATGCTAATTAATATATCATTGGAAACACTGATGAAAACTTTGGTTCGCTTTATAAATAAATCCGCTCTAAACACACATCAAAATACAAAAGAGCCATAAAATCATAATAATAAATTAATTTGGTCCCAAAATAAATATTTAATAACTAAATAGAAAGAGATTTAAATATTGAATAAAATTAACAAACAAATAAAAATTTAATTTTGGCAAACAAAAAAGGGCTAATTATATTAGTTGTCTTAATTAATACTACAGCGGGGAATTGCGTCACACTTGCCATTGTAAATAATGTATAAACTTTTAAATTCAGTAAAGAATGACAATACCCCATGTTAATTGTACAAATTCAGTCGTACAGCACAAACTGCTTGATAGACACAAAAATTATGGACATTTTGGAACAAAATACGACACGCAAGAAACAACGTCTAAACATTTAGTAAACCTGACTTATTTGTTAAAAAAAACTCACACTGAAACATTATTGTATAAACGAGAAATAAAAGTGGAATGTTTTATTAATAAAATTATAAATTACTTTAAACAAAAACAATATACACATGAGCGCTAAAGTGCGTGGACTATTTATCGAGTGAGTGAGATCACTTATTGCCTCTAAATCAATATAAATAATAATCTCTTAATTCCAAATAGGCATCTCCCAACAAACACCCAGAGTAAGTACACAACTTTGTGCTATGATTAACGCAAAACAACTTGATAATTTCATAATAGTTACATAAATACATCGAGAAACAACTGATTAGCGATATTGTTTAAAATACATCAATTAAGCTAAGATTAATATATATTAATGGTGGAATAGTCGTAACGGTTATGATAGCTCAAGTAGAATTTAATTGCTCTTATGACTAGATTGAGCCAGTAGACTACCAGTCCATCGTGAATAGATGTGGACACCGAACAGCTCCACCTCTACTTCTAAGCTTAACTCGAGTTAATTTCTAAGGAAATATAGTTTGGACTTTGCCAAATGCGACATATAGTTTCACAAATACGTTCTTGTATATTTCTTACACATATAAATGCACACTACAAAATCCTGTCTTACTCTTAAATCTAAAGTTCGATTAATAACATTCGTTTGATCGTTCGAAGCTGCTCTATGCTACAGTCAGATGGCACTCGTCAGACCCGCGACTCCAACAAAGGCTCTCGACACTACGGAAACCTTATTATACCCTTATCAATACAGACTCATGGCGTTACAGTCATCAAGGTACAGAATAGTCAATAGAACAGAGAATGGAAGTGAGTACAATAGAATAAATAGATCCATGAATCTATATTATACCTAATTACATCTATTTTACTCAGTGCATACTGTATTATAAATACGAACTTATTAAGGTACAGTAATTAAAGAGTTTGTTCACGCAACATTTAAGAATATAAAGATACATAGAAATCGGGAAAAAGAAAATTGTAACGTGAACTTCTTGTAGTGAATTCTTTGGTGATGGCACATTATTTTTTCTTAGCCTTTTTCTCAGCTTTTTTGAGAGCCTTGACTTGTTTCTCGTGTTGGTGGCGGAGTTCTTTGAGACGTCGTTTCATACGGCGTCGCTCGTCGCCTCCCAGACCAAGTGTTTTAAGGTCTGAGGATGACAGAGCTAATAGAAGAGTGCCGTCTACACCGCGAGATGCAAACGCACCAGCATAGCGCTCCAAACCTTCTCCAAGTCCGCTAACCCATTGCCATACCTGAAATATAAATTATATAATTTTCGATATAACCGAAATGTAATAGAATAACTAGTTGTAAATTAATTTTACCTGTTGCTTGGACCAGGTAGGAACTGGAGTTGGTAGAGATGGCGGTGGTGAAGAAAGGCTAGCTTCAGATGCAGCGCCCGACAGTGGCTGCCATGGTACCTCCCCGCCGACAATACATGTGGGCGCCTTTTTCACTGTAAATAAAGTATTTTCTATCTATATTCTTACTTAAGTATATTTCATCGTATTAATTGCGCAATTGTTCATACATAGTTATAAATTATTATTAATAGGAAAAGCAAAAAGGTCATCTATAGGACATCTAAATACAGGTATTAAAGGTGTAAATATTACAAAAATATAAAAAGTGTAGAAGCGAGCTGACTACCCCATTTATACACAGCATATCCCAAAAGAAGTAAATTATTGTTAACCAAACACACAGAAATGAAAAAGCATTTGAAAATATTTATAGTACTATCGCAGACACTTTTTTAAACTACATTCTGTTAAAATATTAACACTATTACAATATATAAAAAAAGTATCTGAATAGCCTAATATAAATATGGACGGATACCGACCTCTAGCGTTGGCCTCACTGACAGCTTGGCGTATTTCATCAACCAGATCGTGTGTAAGTTGTACGGGATCCGGTTGGGTCATTCCTCCTCCTATACCGTTCCCCCCCATTGTTCCAGTCGTGTAGTCCTTCCCTCCAGAAGCCAGTCGTCGTTCACGTTCAGCCAAAACGAGCTTCAACTGTTCGGCGAGTGAAGCCGGGGGCCCTTCACCACGAGGACGCAAACAACATTAGCAAGCTCGGATTAGAAGCATATTCGTCGACTTTTATTCATATACGTATATTTGATATCCTTTATTTTAATAGACAACAAGAGATTTACCAAGTGATTCAATCAAGTACTAGGCCAGGTTTTTCTAGAATTCCTAGGAATTAAACTCTGATTTGATTAGCTCAACATTACTAATTAACTATAGCTATAAATAGCTGTTTTAAAGTCGACGAATAATGGTTATGAATCTGTGATTTAACTAAAAGCAATAAAGTTGTGATCACTTATTAAATTGCATTTTTGGTTAATCACATGTGTCGCTTTAACGCCTATTAGCCACTTTACAATTTCACAAACAGATATTGTTAAATAACGTATAAAATTTAAGCACTATATTTGACATAATTCAACATCATAATAAGTGCAATTTGAAAACAATTTTAATTATTTTGAAAATACTTTTACATAGTAAAAGACACACATACAGACCTAAAAATATTTATGGAAAATTAAAACATATTTTATTTGTGTAATTTACCTTATATCAAACTTCATTCACAACCATGAAACATAATTTTTTTATGACAGCAAACTCATGTAAATGAATATAGCATTATGATTTGGAGAAGAAATAAACTTTTCATACGAAATTAACATCTAATAGTATCTAAAAATCGCTAAAGCACACATTGATCTGCGACAAAGCTATTTCCTTTATATAAAAACAAAATATATTAATGACGTCACTCTTTTAACGGTAAGGGTAGCCAGGGCTTAATATATGCCACTTCTACACTTTACAGAATAGGTTCTTTATGTATTGCATTCACATATGTAAAAAAATATATTGATGGGTATAATCTATAAACTAAGGGGCTGAGTAGGGGAAAAAATACCTGAGAGTCCATGTGATGGTCGGACGTCACGGGAATAAACGCCATCATCAGTCGCACTACCAACTGAGCTGCAGCTTTGTCGAGTGTCTCGCTATATAAAACCAATATTAATAATATATATCTCTTAAAACCCTATTTGGAGAGTAGGATATATATGTAGACGTACCGTAGTATGCCCTGTGTGTGTCGGCGCTCCCGAAGTGGACTCGCTGAGAGACTCATCGGCAGAATCGTTGTACGAATCGTCGAGTCCATCATACTGTAGAATTAACATTTATTGTTACAATTAAAATATCAAATCGACGTAATGGCAAAAAGAAATAACATTTTACAATGTGTTACTATTAATACAAATTAATTATTATAATAACTACTGCGATTGACTTAGAAAACACAAATAAGAGTAAAGTTAAAACATATTATAGCACTACTATAATCATTACTAAACTAAGAATAAGTAATAACCAGAAATTTCATCTACAAAAGGAGATAACTGATAAGAACCTGCTATTAATAAAATAACTTTAGATTCCGAGATATGATCACCACCCTACACATTATTCTACTATAATGAGCACTATTAAGAGTGTTTTTATTATTATGAGTGCAACACTGACCGAGCTGGCATTGCTGAGTGTGTGCGGCGAGTGCTGTGTGTGAGTGTTGGCGTGCGAGTGCGTATGTGGCGAATGGTGTCTGTGTCGAGCCACCTCTGTGCGAGCGCGATGAGCGGACGAGTCCAACAACTCCCCGCGGCACACCGCGTCCAACTCGCACACTCCAGACGACACGCTCACTGCCGACGACGGACTGCAATACATATTATAGAGATTATAGTTAAATACATTCTTGAGACCAAAATCCAGGCCAGTGATTCTCAACCTTTTGTTTTTGTTGCGGCACACTTAACGATTTCAAAATTTGGGAGCACAGTGGTTGAGAATTACTGATCTAGGCCATAATTTAGTTTCACTTCTCACCGATAGGTTTGCATTTTTATAGTCAACACTTTACGTCAACAACTCATACATATTTTTTATTTGAACAATTCATCACTTGTATATAGAACTTACATGGTATTTGCGGTAGAAGTAACAGTAGAAGCTGTTGTAGTAACAGATGGAATAGAAGTAATGACAATAGGTGCAATGGCAGTAGTAGCTGTTGTTATAATAACGGGAGGCGTTGCCATGACAACTGTGACGTCACCCAAATCTGGTGGCTCTTTAGGCTCGCGAGGTTCTCGACCTGATTTATCTACTTTCGCATATTCATCTTCAATTGGAGATAATTCAGAGAGATCGCTGTCTGAGCTCCACGGATCTAGAAAACAATATTATATATATTTTTTAAATATTCACAATTTTAAATAACAATTTTTAAACAGCATTACCGTTAATCAGAAGCGGATCTGGATCTGGTCTTCTTGGTAAAGGCGGAGTTTCTCTTCTGGCTGATGGTTCATGAGGCAGCATCACTGGAAGGCCGGCCTTCTTCTGCGTTTCCTTTTGAAAATGAATTCATCTATTAGGTTTATTATTAAAGTATCCAAGACAAAAGAATTGCGATACGTATGTTACGCATCTGGTTATAGACACGTATGGTCTGTAGTGAATACCGAGACACTGCAATCAACTAGTAAATAGTAAACTTGCAGAGTTAGTGTCGCAATGTTTACCAGTAATAGCACCTCCAGTCTGCTGACGCGGTCCTGCAATGCGGCAAGGGCGGTGGCGTACTGCCTATGCGCATCTCTAAGTGCCGCACTCCACCATTCTTCACGCGCACGCACCATCGCACGCGTCCGACGCCATTCACGCAACGCACGACGCGCCTGCGCATATATCGCTCACATACTTTAATAATATTACGAGTACATTATTACAAGTTAAAAATGCAATGCAAATATACTGTTTCTTCAATCTAAAATTCTTATAAAGGACAAATTAATTGAAGGTACCTTATCATATTTCCTGTGTGCAGTTTGCGCAGTAGCAGTAGCAGCAGCCAATGCATTCTGCAGCTCCAAGGGTGGCGCACGTGACTCGCACCACGCACGAATGGCTGCCGAAATATCAGCACTAGAGCCACCCGCTTCCATTGCCACCACCTGATCAATTTAAATATATATTCGCGCCTTATATATCTGAAATAAATTTACTAAAAACTAATTATGTTCTCATACCTCATGTAACAAAGCGCGTAATTCGTTAATTTCCGGATGACGCGCGTGCGCTGGTGGCTCACTTGTTGCTGGTATTTGTTGGTTCAATTCCTCTTCATCTGATTGTTGCCGTCTTTGTCTCGCAACTCTGCATTGATAATATAATAAGATAACATTAATACACTACACAACAATAAAAGCAAAGATTTTTAAATACTGTATAGGTAGAAAGATATGGAAGATGACCGTCCAGTGTCTCCGCCTGTAGGATTAATGTCCTGATAATATAGCATATAATACCTCTCTTCCCTCTCCTTGTCAGCCGCTAAAGATTGCTTAATAAGTTGGGCAACTTCGCTATTATCAGGATCCTTTTCACGACCAATTAAGAACTTGACAGGTCCAGACGTGTTTCGTAACACAGATGCTGCGTACGCTTGTGTTACACCAACCTACAAGAAATTTTTTTAAAACATCTCAGATATTAGACAATACAACAGAATTTTGTTAAATCACAATAGAACATACCAAGCTTTTCCCATCAACCTCTATGATTTGGTCGTTAACTTGAATTCTACCATCCCGTGAAGCGGCACCGCTGTCTGTTATTGTTTTTACAAAAATACCTAGTTTTTCTAGACCTGCGTCAGCGCCCACTCCCATACCTACAAATAAGATAACATTTAAAAAAATTATACCAAAACTTCAAAAGAACTGCATCTTGTAAAATAAATAGTTGGGTGTCATCCTATCCAATCCTAAACCACAACTTTTATCCAATCAATAACACACCAATAATACTAAGCCCAAGTCCATCTGGCCCCTTAACAAGATCAACAGGGAACACGTCCATTTTCTCAACGCGTTTTTCGAGTTCATACTCGGCCGAGGCAGCAACAGGATCCACATCTTCATTACGACGATCATATTCTCTCACCGAATGCGTCGAGAACACGCGCATCGGTTCAGTGCTGCAAATATACATTTCTGTTATTATATAATTAAGTGTACAAAGGCGCAATAGTATGCTTGCAAAAGGTTCCGAATTTGATTCACGGTTAAAAGAAAGTATGTGTTTCGGGTTTGAGTGTCAAATATGTTACCCTTGTTCTGATGCCCATAGCCCAGGGTGATCCTAGTCTATGTTCAGGGTTTTTATGTTTTATATTGAACTTACCTAAACTTAACTTTTGAACTCTTCTTAACAAATACTGGTGGGTAATAAGTGTCATCTTCGTCATAATCATAAGGGGGCAATCCTACCACCTAAAAGTAAAACAATTATTACTTATATGCGAAGAAATTGTAATTACGCAGCTTGCCCATAGTCTCGCATTTCTCCATACTCCACAGGATTATTATTACTATTAAATCTGACTTAAGAAACCATACCTCAGTATAAAAATGTCCATCTTCAAATATATGAATGCCATTCTCTTCAGCGAGCACTCTAATAGATCTGGGCGGGTATTCTTCAAACACTCCGACCTCAGCACGTTCCTCTTCAGATTGTGTACGAGCCTTGGGTTCTGGTGGTTCGGCTCTATCGACTCTGTCTTGTTTACGTTCGCTAGCACTCGTAGGGTCATTGTCTAACGATACGAATTCATAGCTCTCGTCCACTGATTGCATACTGTAATTAAGATTAATGTTTATAAATAAACATGTATAATAAAAGCAATAATCACATGTTAGGCTAATTTGTTATAACTAAGATATTTAGTTCTAATATTTAAGATATAAAAAAATAAACAGCAAATAAAATAAAGAAAGAAGTAAATATTGTCATTTTCTTTAAGAACATATTTAATAAGCGTTTTATTAATACATACAGATGACAATAATTACCTCTCGTAAGAAAGTACAGATTGGTAGCTATCGTTGAGCGAAGCGGCTGCAGCGACAGCATCGTGAGGCGACAACAGAGCAACGATCTCTTGAGCTTGTTCGTCCGATAGTAACGGCTCTTGTCTAAAAATCATGCAAGTTTACACATATATCGACACGCCCTATCAATAACGACGTACCTACAAAAGTATTGTTTCTTACAACTCCTTCTACTATAGCTATATTGTTGATTAAACTATATTCATAATTACATGTAAAATGAGATCCGAAGTTATTGAAGGCGTGGCGATGCTTTCAATTTATATTACCTTTTAACGTTGAAGTGCAGAAATAACTAAACTAAAATTTAGAGTGAAATAAAATAAAATTGCTAAAGCTATGAAATAACAAATAACCCGAAAGCGATGGAAATAATAATAAATTATCTTACCTAAGCTTTTTCTCCAAAATACTGCAGATATGAAGAGGTAAGAATGAAGCGTGGTGCAGACAGGCAGCATGCAAATAATAAAATTGAACATTCAACATTATGACATATACTTTAAGCATAAATATGAGAAAATCATTATACACATAATATTATTGATTTTTCTTTAAATAACATTATATTTTAGCAAATATCGTGTTTTGTCACAAAAACAATATTAATATATATATCAATACAAGCACTACAAAAATAAAAAGCTCTCAATGAAAATGAAAACCAAAATGCTGTTTGTCTCTTTTCTTTCTAGTATGCAAGAAAAGACAGCTGCAATTTAAAAAGCATACATTTTCTTACTATCCCATACGATTCATCCAACATGTAGGTCTGCTACTCAAGACGGGGTAAACGTGGATATTACAAAAAATGCGTGCAATATACCGCAAAAATGGCTGACGTACAATACATTTTGATTTAGCATGCCAAAGCAATTGAAAATAAAACGTTACCTAGAGCTAAGTAATATTTCGGCTTCATCGGGCGTCATACTATCTGGTTGTTTACCCGCCTCATCTTCGGTTTGAGCGGTTGTTACTTCATAGAGATTTTCAGCGTCCGACACGCTCCATTGGCTAGTGGTCGATTTGTCGAGCACTTCTATGGAGCCCAAACTTGCCTCGCTCACTACTACACCGGAGTCCTAAAGGAATTCACATACTCAAAGAATATTTTAATTGAGTTTCATATTACTTAATTATTATATTCAATTTAATATTTGCAAACATGCATGTTGCAACTGTTAATTACAACACGTTTAAACAATTCAATTTAGTTAACGTTGCAAAATATTCTCGTTTGCTACAACACATGTTTATCATGACATAACTTTAATAAAATAAAATAACCTTAATTACAGTCAAATTACTAATAAAAGTTTTTATTATAATTATGAAGTATACCTGCATTACCTGCTGTAACACAGAGAGGGTGTCCGGATCAGATCTTGCACGCGCAAGAGGTGGTTGAGGTGGTTCATCTTCACGATATTCCGCAGGTCGCAATCGCGCCACCACTTCAGGCGAGGGCTCATTGAAGCCACCCTCGTCTGAGCCGGTGGACGCCCGCGATCCTGCCCGACGTGAAGAATCCTCAGCCGATGACGATTTACGTCCACCGCCCGCTAAAATTATTAGAATCGTTTATAAATAAAATTAGTGGGTATTCGAGGAAACCCCTAAACAGAAACCATGAAACAAACAAAACAATAACGCCACTGAAAGTTTTAAAGAAAACAGATCAGTTAAGTTAGTCAACGAGTAGCGATGAGCGAATTGATAAATTATATTTTTTAATTAAATAATATGACTTTGATGCGTTAAATGAAGCATATAAGGAAGTGGGCTAAATATAGCGAATTAGCGTGAAGCCGCATTTGCTTTTGAACTATCTTAATAAAGCTAATGAGGCTATTTTCTGAGAAGGTGTGAAGCTGCCACACAGGTGCGCAGTATCATATCACCAATTTGCCTCGTCCTAATAATAATAATATAGCAAATAATTATACTATGTTTATTCTATGAACACGTACAATTGTCTTATTCAGAAAAATAAATACATATAAAATAGACTATTTAAGCCTATACTAATATTTAAATTAAAAATATTAAACATATCAAGTTATACGACTGCTACAATTGAATATATTAAAATTAAACGAAATAATGCTCCAATTATTGAAAATATTTACGACATAATGCGAAAACCAAAAACACATTATGTGAAATAAAGATTACCATATTATTACTAGAGTATTTAATAAGACAGCGTATTTCCAAAAAAGGTAACGGGGCCTTAAAATAAATGGGTATAAACTCATCAGTTCATCACGTTCTCCCACGCTTCCAAATTTGCGGTAGAACATTGGAACCTGAGTGAGCCTCAAGAGGAAAACTAGATTTTATATACCATATTCAATTCGTTTTCTAATGTACACTAAATGGTGCAGAAATGCTCGTATGTATTGTATACCCTCTTATGTAATTGCGTGTTGTTATTGGCAGAAAGTGAGAGGTCAAACAAGAGTGTATAAAGAGAAAACGTGTATAAAATAAATTAGGAAATCCATTGATGTATAGCGAGCAATCGTTTGAAATAAATATGCACCATTCCGTTCGTTTCAATTCTATTTAAAGAATTTGAAAGATAAATAAACGAAAAATTGTAATGCATAAACAGACAGTATCAACATAACGGTGCGGATGATAACACTGGTATGCTGTTGTAAATGAAGCCGTCACATTCACGACTCACGTGCACGTATGGTGGATATCAATAGGAATCTGTGGAGTACTCTTTGAATAAAAATGACACACACCGCCCATTCATACGACGTCGGCTCATGGCACGAGCGAGGGAGAGTGGCGCTACTACAGGCCCGCGTAGCCCCGAGCTATTCATTTGCATTTCTTTGTGGCGAAAGCTGTACTGGATACGAGTATTTTTTCAATTCGTTGATCAGTTAGAAAAGGCTATTTATACACGTACATATAGATTTGTATCGTATTAATTAAAAGCAATACCGCTACTAAAAGTATGTATTTTGATGTTTGAACATTATAGTACCTATATTATATAATATTTAGTAAAAGTAATTTAATTGTTGAAAATTATGATCTAACATCAAAATAGTGCTATTTAGACTTATTGCAGAGCGTTTTAAGTACAATTGTAATATTTGCGAAAAGAAGACACGGCATGCGAGTAATGAAACAAAGTAATTGGTTAGATAAATCAAACCGTAGATGCAGAACTAACCGCAACAGCATCCGCAGAGGCGCATGTTACCCGTGCGCGTACGGAGATGATCGACGACGTCACCATGGTCTATTTGTCCCTTCCTTTGTCTCCATACTGGGCCGCCGCGTTCTAAGGTGACCTGAACGCGGATTTCGTAGGCCCGCTGTATTTTGCACAAGTATTTGTAATAATGTCAATTGTATAGATTTGAAACACTAAATCGTTTATAAGTTCCAGCATTAATTAAATAAACGTATAATTGGTTGATGAAATACTGACCAGATGTTACAACCTGGAGCAGGGTAAAATTGCAAATCATAAAGTTAATAGTAAAACTTTACGATGCTTTGGACATCGAGGCCGCGGCCGGTGCGCATTGTAAACAAACAGCGGCGTAGATAAGCAGTTTGCTAACCTATTTATTGAGAACGCGTTACCGTTTCACATGTGCTATGGAAATAGTTTTAATTCAACCTAGTGGCCAGTTTTGGCACCAACCTTAGATTGTGTATATTTAGAAACGATCACAAAACAAAAAATAAAACAAAGATACTATTTTCGCCAAGGGATCTAATATTTGAAATTAATGCACTTATTCGCGAATGACAGCTACAATTAACAAAATAATCAAAGGAATGTGAATGATAGAAATTTATAGAAGTTCACAGTTCAAAGATAAATAATTTATCACGATTCAGCATAAGACTGTTCAATGAATCAATTATTAAACATTCCAAGAATGGACGTCTGGAAGTAATTATTTAAGTGCGAGCGATGGTCGCTGCAAACATAACAAGATCGTACAACGTTAATTATTACGAAACTTTTGGCCCAATATACAGCATACATATATGCCGGTTCTTATTTTATAACATAGGTACCTAAAATGGAGCATTTACTCGTCATCAATACAAAATTAATCACACCCAAAATAAGAACGCCCAAACTAGTTCAATATTGCAACTTAATGTTTTTTAGCACTAACACGACCACAACACTATTTAACATCTAAAAGTTATTTAAATATTCAATTATTATTTAGATATTTGCAAAAAAAAATCTGAAGCGGACGGACGTCCCACTTGAAGAAATTGAATGAAAGGAGCAGGGGAGCGAGCAGGACGACGTCGCTCGGGTTACTGGCGTCGATGCGACGGAGACGACGGCGCCGGAGCATCTAAATCGGGATCGACTCGCAACGATTCAAATACCTTGACTTCCTCAATATTACATTGAACCCGCAGAACATATGTACGCCAAACTAACGTCAGCCGACGCCCACTAAGGTCTAGCAATTCGTAAGCAAATTTACTTCCCACAAATTTATAAATATCTAACTCGAACATGGACCAAAGATATTGACATCACTGATAGTAATTCATCAATGTCTTGTTACACATATTATACCAAACACAATAAAAGTATTCGAAAAAGAGATAAAAAGTAGATAAAGAGGATTTAAATATAGTGATAACGTATATTACATACATAGGTACATGCAATATCGTCGTACATAATATGGTAATTCTACAGCAATAGTACTAAGCAATCAAATTTAACTCACCTGGAGATGATTGGTCCGGTGGCGGCGAAGCTAGGCATGAGCGCGGAACAGGAGAAGCCAATGGTGATGTTAGTGGAGAACGTGCCACACCACTTGTTTCTGTCGCAGGTACAATTGGTGATTCAGGTGTGGACGAGCGACGTTTTTCCTCGCGTTCATTTTTCTTGTCAGCCCATGAATTAGCGTATTCTATAGGTTCATAGTCGTCGTATTCATTATTTTGCGCACCAGAGAACGGTGTTGCATGATCAAGAGGAATTGAATTCGAACCAAAGTCTTGTTGAGGTAGCGGCGGCAAGGGAGATCTAGGCGATCTTATTGTCGGCGATGGAGATTGGACACCAGGTGAAATTGGAGACCTCACTGGTGATTCAGAACTTGAAGTCACGAGGTTAGGAGATATTTCTAATATAGATGGAGAACGTTCAGCAGCTTTGGGGTGCGGTGTCGAAGTCACTATTTCATCAGATTTTTCTTCAGGTGTGGTTAGTTGCCTTGAAGGAGATTCGTAAATATTTCCATCGCTATCATTTTGAGGGGACATGGACGAACGAATTTCATGTACATCTACTCCTCTAGCATGATAAGTAGCATCTAAAATAACTTTAGTTGGCGAGTCTAATTCATCATTGCCTTTGAAGGTTGCAACTTCTGGCTTTTTCGTTGGTGAAAGCGAACCATATCTTTTAGATGGTGATGTGGTATGAACGTGCTTTGCAGGACTAGCTTTCGTGCTCACTTCTTCACCAATTAAAGAAGAGGGCAAATTTGTTGGACGCTCAACGAAATGAGAATAATCTGGCGATAGGGGTGGGGAATATACACGTGAGGGCATTACAGTTCTCTCCGGCACCTCAGGACTTTTTCTCTCATTATAACCACCTGGATATTTCGATTCAACTCGTGCATCGTATTCATTACGAGGAGCTTTTGATTTATTGAAATGAGAAGTCCAATTTCGTTGTTTTTCTATTAATTCCTTGTTAAATCTCCTATCAGGTTTTTCGGGTTTTGGCAAGACGCTCGGTTTAATCGGTTTAGGTGGCGGCTGCACGGCTCCATTCAAGGCATGACGATCTCCATTCACAGTATGTACAGATACTGAAGGAACGGTGTGTCGTCTCGGGGGGCTCACAGATCCCGCTGAACTGGACCGAGAACGCGATGGCACTACTGGTTGCACTGTGCGAGTACCAGCAAAACTAGCTGCAGCAGACGGTGATTTCTCAATTCTATGAAATCCTTTGTTTTCTTCACCCAGTTTCTCAAATAGAGCTCGTGCATTATTAAATCTTGCGAGATGACTTTCAGTGCGGACCACGGACACTTCGGTCCCACGCAAGTCGTCTTCGTCTCGCGATGGCATCCCTTGAAATATATTAGCTATCTTAGAAACTTTATTGCCCGGATTAACTCTCTTTTTGCACTCCTCCATGCTAGCCGGGTGAACCCGCTTCAATTTAATCTGTAATAGAGAAATAAAAAAACAATGTTATCTGTAGCCATGGTGGAGAGTTGTTTCAGATGTTTTCAAGGAGAAACACAACAAACAGGTGGCGTCCGATGCCGTTCACAATGTGTACTGTTTGTTGAACATGACGTGATCATTCTGTATAATAACTTAAGATAGCGACATCACTGATAAGACGTTGCTAGTATTTAGATTTGTTAGTTTATCAAAATATATGTTACTATAATAACAAGAAGAATGCACTTGTATTTTGTAATAATACTTCAAAACCACGGTTTGTCAAATAAATAAATCATCGTATTTCTTTAAATAAGTATATTTGTGTAAATCGGATTTATCAAAATCTAGATATCACAGGCATGTTATCTATTGTCACTGATAATACAAAACGATGTCAATTTGTTGTATTAATTTTTTTAACATTAATCTGAATACATTACGAAAAGAATAAATAATTAATTGCGGTTAACGATTGATGGAAAAAGTAGTTTAAATTTAATAAGGTCTTTTAAACAAGAATGTTTAAAAACATTAATTTTACGTTATACGTGGTGTTCGCATTTATTCTGCAATGTAGTTATAGCAGAAATAGCTGTGAAATTGCTGAAGTTTGTGTTAGTGACAAAACATGCGCTAAGGAAGAGTATCTAGACCCCATGACGAGTGTATTCAACTGTTGTCCGACCTGTCGGCCACGACCTGGTAATAACTAATATTCCAATTAACCTAAACTATATAGCACCTACATAGCAATATTTAAAGTTATTACCGATCAAAATTACGATGCAGGGAGGAAATTTAAATTATGCCTCCGCGTCTTAACGGCAATCTTCTTACGGTGGATGAACAGTTATTTAAAAAAAACCTTGCAAGTCACCGATCAAGCATAACGTGCGCACAAAAATATGATTAATTAGCTCGTATGTAAACCTTTTAGTCATTTGAAGCTATTTAATGTTAGGATTACTTTGAATTGTAATTAGACCTTATTTCAGTTTTAATTCGGAAATGTTTCAATTACATTTCGATATATGTATTTTGAAAGTCCTTTCATGATAACAAATAAATACAAAAAAACGCAATATTATTTACAACATGATACATATTTTAATGAGTCAAGAATTAAAAATAAATTTAGACTAAATACTCAAAGCACACAAATGTAATAATATCTCTAAAACTTTCCTTATAATATTACATGTTGGTAATTTAGTGTTGATTGTATCTATTGATTTGATAACTATCGAGTAGTGTGTAGTACTTATGCGTGTTTTCAGCTCCACCTGGCGTGTGTGTACTACCAGCCAACTGTTTACCAGATGGACGGTATGCCCCTGTTCAATGTAGTGGAGACCTTTTTACCGGACGGTAAGTCTGTATACATATCGAACTGAATGATACGGACATATTATATTTTTCAATAAGACAAGAATGACACATACTGATAATATACACTTTACGTACCACTGCCATAATTAACAGTTGAATTTCATATTTTTACAAACGATAAGGTCGCTTTGTGTAGACTATATTCAAAACAAAATTTTTACTATTATCAAACTTTCTCATATTTATTTTATTAATTGCAATGTTTACGGAAATCATAATCGAAAGAGAATCTTTTATTCGATTCAAGATACTAGGTCACTGGGACAAATTGCAAGGCCGAATAAGTTAAATGTCATTGTAGGAAATAATATGACAATAGATCGTACTACGAATGTGAATTCAAAGCTGACCACAAATTTGAATGAAGCCACATATAATTCATCAAATTGAAAGAAATGCGTTAACACCACAAACTCCTTATTTTCAGTTGTTTCTGTGCAAATGAGAATGGATTACGTATCTTCGGTCAAATGTGGAGAGATGAAGCTAACGAGATGACTTGTGGTGAATAACTAATAACTAAAAGTACTATAAATGTATATGATGTCTGAAAACTAGAGATGTGCCGATTATGACTTTGGCCGACTAGCCGATTAGTCGGTTGTAAATAAGCCGACTAGTCGGCCGACTAATCGGCCAAGCCGATCACGGTTTTGGGGATTCCCGTGACGCTTCGTTTACAGCAAATTCGCGCGCAAGTCTCGCAAGGCTTTAAAAACTTAATGAAGAAAGTTAAACCAAAATAATAATAATAATAAACAGGGCAGAAAGTATTTCACAGAGAACATCATTTCTCAACTTTACGAAGTGCTGCAATTGCAGTCACTACTGACATGTGGACAAATATGAATTGCAAAGAAGGTTTTTTGAGTTTTGCAGCTCACTGGTCTGACATAGAAATTGACATTAAATATTGTTATTTTGTTTTTTAATTAGGATACTAGTTTTGTTTGATAAATATCATAGATATGTTTTCTTTACAAGGAAGTAACAAATACATTTTATTTAGAATTAGACACAAATTAAGAAGCCGGACAGTCGGCGCTCTTTACCGATTAATCGCCGACTAGTCGCCGACTACGATAGTGGCCGGATAGTCGGCTTTACCGACTACTCGCCGACTACGATAGTGGCCGGATAGTCGGCTTTACCGACTACTCGCCGACTAGTCGGAACATCTCTAATGAAAACGCATTTATTATTATTTTTCAGCATGTAGCCGACGTCGTTCAGAACTAGAGGCGCTGGGACGTGTCGATGTATCATTGCATTGTACAGAAACAGGGGACTATGAGCCACTACAATGCGATTCTGGATTATGTTGGTGTGCAGAATCCAAGACTGGACAACCAACAGCCCCACCGGTTCTAGAAGATGATATGAGAAGGTTACCTTGTTGTAAGTAATTAAACACATTAAACACTTTCCACACTTCAAAATTAAGATACTAACGTCGTCATTTTATTATTTTGTAAACTTTCTTTAATAAACGAACATTCACGATATAAATTCTACAGTATACTAACAACTGACCCAATTCTTGAAACTGGAGCTCGATGTACTTCAACGCCTTCTGCTGAACGTAGTACGAGCAGGTAATGACGTCACAGGAGTTGTAGTAAAAGGTCACAGAACTTCTACGCTATAGTGAAAAGGAATTAACTTTTACCCGCATAAAATTGTAAACAAATTGCTAGTTTTAAGATTTAGACGCAGTTATTAAGAATAATGAACACGTAGGAAAACTTGCCTTTGATAAACAACACATTATGTCAGGTAAACTTGGCCGTGGGAGACGAAGACCTACATAACAATCTACAATTATCTGATGTATTGCTCGTCATATGTGAAAGGCGTTGCAGAAATTATGTGAACGGGATATGGGCACACCAACTATTCTACTATCTTCAAGACATTATGGTTAATTATTATATTACGATGAATTTAGAACTAAAAATAGTCACATATTATAGGACCTAAGCCACATAGGTAATCTGAACTCACGGTCAATAGCAAGGATATCATGTTACAGACAATCCAGCGCAGCAGGGCGAGCAATATCTAAGGCGGTGCGAGAGCACGGTCCATGCGTTGTCAGTAATACATAGAGAACAATCCGAACACGGGACGCATTTTATTGGAAACCCAACCATGACCTGCGACTACGACGGAAGCTATGGTCCTATACAAATAAGGGGTGGACAGTAAGATTACAATCTAATATTTATAAAATGGTTTACCCTCGACCAAAATTTGCATCTAAAGGGCAACTAAAGGGTCGTGTAACACTTTATTACATATTTTATGTTCTATAGTGTCTACGTTTCGCGTAACAAACAAATAATGTTGTTGGGCGGTAAACAAACAAAAACAACAACACCCAACAGGATATCATGCGATACCACAAATTCACACTTCATTGGAACGTTCAGGTGGCAAATTAAAATTCCATTCCCAAATAGCAGAATTCTAAAATGCTGTAATAAATTTTGCATTTATATTAACATAATTTGTATTGTTAATCAAGTAAGCTTCTAATTACAGGGCTTATTGCACGGGACGTGATGGGGAAATCCTCGGAGCCTGGCAAGTTGAAATTATGAATATCAGTACAATGAATTGTAGTAAGTATAATGAGTACCTATATGAAAAGACTAGCTTTTGCCCGCGGCTTCGCTCGCGTTAAGAAGTATTATTAATTAGGTATAGTTTTTGAGGCTTTACTTTTGTTTATCGTGTGTAAAAAATTTATCAAAATCCTATTTAAGCGGACGTCTTCATCATAGTAGCTCCAATCTTTAATTTCAGTTCAATCAGTCGAAAATCTAAGAAGATTTATACAAACTTTCATCCCCTATTTTATCCACTTGGGGGTAGAATTGATCAAAATCCTTTCTTAGCGGATGCCTACGTTATAACATCTACCTGCATGCCAAATTTCAGCCCGATCCGTCCAGTGGTTTGGGCTGTGCGTTGATAGATCACTATGTCAGTCAGTCACCTTTGAGTTATATATATTTAGATTAAATACGAAGTTTTAATCATAAGAAATATTAGCATCACTACCTATGTATAAGAAAATATTTATTGGCTGGTGTTTGGTCCTACAACACGTAACCCCCATCATATCAGTAGCAATCAAAGCGTATCGAAGACCAATTAGTCACGTCATACAGCAACAAATTGTAGCGATATGTTATGTCTATCCTACACGAATACTAAATGATTTCAATTGACTATTCGATTGTAAAATTATATTCAGTTTTATATAAATCATCATCACCGTTAGGTGTAGGATTCGCATAATGGAGAGCCATGCGTGTAGATGTCGTTTCGACCGGTTGACGACCGTGACCCTGTTCTCAATCTCAATACTATAGTCCACTTCCAGCCATTCCGTCTGTGGTATGCGGAGACCACTGCATAAGAACGGAACTAATGACCAAATACGCTATAAATCGTATACTTTTATTTTTACTGCTGATGCTAAACTTAAGCCAATCATTGTGAACAAGTTATAGTCGATAATTAAAGTTCAACATTCACAACTGGCAACGTAATTGAGGTTTAACATTCAGTAAAACCGTATAACACTTATCTTGGCTTGTCACGCAACAATACGAATATACTAAACTTTCTATATTAATCACAAATCAATACTAACAATAATATGAATTATATTTTATCTTAGTATATGTACTTAATGGATAATTTAACAAATCGTTATTACTACGCAGATTGTGCTCGAGACACTGCAATTTATTTCCCAGCAAGAGGAATGAGTGTGAGCGAAGTTTGCCAAGCCAATGGCAACTACCGGCCGAACCAAGTAACCGGTGAACACTATTATTGCGTGGACAATAATGGGTACCCAACGACTGAGTTTATGGATGCCTGGCCCCCTGAGGGATGCCCTGATGTACATTACTTTTAATTGATTATTAAATCATTAATTTCTTAATGTTTACTTTTTATATTTGTAAATCTAAAAAATAGCAATAAATATATAAATCAATAGCTTCAATACTAATACAATACCTGAAGATAGAAAGAAAGTATAAGAGAGGCGAGGCCCGCGTGTCACCTGACGCCGCCGGCACTTCGCCCGCAGCCAGAGCGAGCTCGTCCATCTGGAACATACGGCTTAAGTTACCCCACTGCTCTAGTGCGACCAAGGCCGACATTATTACAGGCTTTACATTAATCAACGTCTTCCCTAATTAAGTCAACATTTACACGTGTAAGTTGTAAATAAATAAATATCCATATACAAATAAATTATAATATATTTGGGTTATACCGATATTCATAATCATGTCTGCGTTTAATGGTACTTGTAAACTATCAAGGCTACCGCAATGACTTGTTATTCTTCAAAGGCAAATTGCGTATCTGAACCTAATTTCACACAATATCGTAGTGAGGGCGGTAAGAGCAACGGCTTGGGCTGGGAATATGGAAATTATTTAACGGAAATGAAAGCTAACATTGTATGAATTGAGAGCAATCTTTTTTTTTTGTGTACATTTATTAATTTGTTGTTCAATAACAATTAGCAATATCATTGTGTACATATCATTACAGAAATAAACATATAATATAAATATAATTATAAACCACCTATCAATAACAAAAACAGTTTTTATAAAGAAAAAATTGTTTGTCAGAGGTTTCGTGAAGAGGGCAAGTCGCTGGCACAAATCGCGGGCTACACGCCACTTGAGCACGTCACCCACTCCCATTGCCTCGCACCCACACTGGGGTGTCGATTTGTCTATAAGACTGATCATATTTTTAGATTTAGAATAACTATTTATAAATTTGTTTCCCCCAAGTGTTCAATTTTTATTACAAGTTACACCTTCAAACAACAATATTATTTCACTCATTTTAATACACCAATTCTAATATTCCATTTAAATTATTACTGGAGCATAAATCAGTCAATGGAACGTCAGTTAAAGCCAATCAATACAACATTTAAAAAAAGATTTTATATAATTTTCAATTCAATCAATACTCTAGACATAGCTAGTAAATTTATTAGCATTTATTATATTAATTAATTTAACAAAATAATGTTTTATATCACTTTAACTTGCATTATTAAACTATATACCTACTTATGTCATGTTTTGCATTATCATCAGTCCAAGTGCACGCCTAACTAGGTACCTAGCTTAATATAGTTATGTATGCAATTTTAGAACTAAAAACACAATTTAAGAAACCCATACTATTCCAACAGGATAAATGCTAGTGCCAATTTGGTTTTTTTTCCCCCAATTTTTCTATGAATAACTTTTCAAAGCTCATTGAGTTATAAGAAACAGTAAAATAGGCCCACTTGTGAAAGAAATCTACTATTCTTATAACTTCTTTTTTTTTAAATAATAACATCCTCAAACTAATTTTATTTATTTTATGTAATTTATGTTCTGTATTGTGTTTTATTTTGCTTCCTTATATACCATAGTAATTATTTATTTACTAAAAAATAGTTTTGCCTTTTTCCTATTGTGTTCACTTTCTATTATTTAAATCAGACCCTTTGAAAGCTTTACGGACTACTGATTAAGCTAATATTTATTGACATTTTTTCCCTTCAGATCCCAGATTTTTAACTCTGACTCCCAAAGGTTGAATGGTAGAGAATATTATTTGGCATATCTCCGCTTTGTACAAAAATGAATAAAAATTTTAAATCATAAATTATAATAATTTACTGACTACCATACCTTTATACCTATATTGTAATACATTAATTATTATTATCTATTATTGTTTTTTATCTATGTATTTATTATTGTATTCTGTATTCCTACTAGACTAACATGTTAATTGAAACACATTAGAAATTGATATTGCTAACGTGCACCACAACATAATAAACATGTGTGTAACTTAAATATAAATAGTGGTAGTCCACATGAGTTACTTCAAAGGGGGCACAACTTTACCAAAAATGTGCGTATTTTTATGACCTATATTAAAGTTCAGTAATTTGGGATCTTAATATGTTACTATTATTTAAGTTTATACAGATATTTGTATAAAAATAGGGCATAGAAGCTTACCTTAGAGCAGCGTCACATTTTCTCTAATACTGTCAAGTTCGGTTCGCTTCATCAGCTTAACTGGTTAAAATAAAATTCTGTTTTCTTTCACTTCACAAAAACGTCACAAAATATAACTCGTATAAAAATATTGTACACAAACACAATTACAAAAATGATTTATAAGGTAGATGCAAGGAACGTCAATAACCCGGGCCAAACAGCTAATAAACTAGAAATTCTGATAAAAGCAATATGATGTACCTTTTGCAAAATACACTGATTAATAACACAATTAAGTTGTAATCAATACAAAATGATATTATATGTTACAATAACAACTGAATATAAATAATTATCGCGAAAAATATGCGACGTCCTCCACCGCACAGCACTCGACCATTACTTTTTTTTCATAGTTGTCCTGGCATCGACAACATTTGTCTATTACCATTGAGTTTTCTTTGAAGCAAAGGGATTACAACTCATACAACCTAGTTTTTGAATTTTATTTCCAACATTATGATGAATTCTTAACTCAAAACTTTAAATTCAAAATTTGATATTTTGAACCACTTGCTCACGCTCATATTTACGTACATTTAAACATTATTTTTCATAAACGCTCAAAGTAATACAAGAAATAATTCTAGTTCGCCAAAATCTATTTTCACTACCCAACAAAACATTCTTTTCCATTCATAATAAAATCTGAAATATGTAAGAAATGATTTGTAGTAGGCTGTCCAGCTGTTCATTTTGAGACCTTCGACGGAAAATGTTTCTCTGTTATAGGTTAAACAACTATAATTCAACTATCCAAGGTTTTTTAGATTTTTCTTGAATTTACAATAGCAAATTGCAAAAATAAAAATTTTGCATAAATAAATAAAACTACATTTTAATATTGTCGATTATAAAATTCAATTATGTTTTAATTACAGTTGCGTTAGTATAAACTGTGCTAAAGTATAACACAACATTTTTTCTTTGGCCAACGAGATACAGTAGATCTCTTTTTATTAGCTTTCTTCATTCTTTGCCTATGAATTTTCTCATTATATTTCTTGTTTCTGTTACTTCTAATAGAACTACTCCTTTGTAATTTGCTGCAGTCACAAACTGATCCACGACGATCTACTATGTCCATCGCACTTGGACATTTCTTCTTTTTTCGGATACATTTTTTATAGCATTTATCGGGATCTGGACAAGGTTCTGGCCTAGGCCTGTGCTTATGTACGCTGCAACTTGGAGCAGATACACATGGCTTCAAACTCGTGGTAGAGTAAGCCACTGAAAAACAACCAAAAATCGTGTTTATAATTATTTCACTGCCAATGCGATAAATAGGTATACGCGAAAGTTTATTAAAAAGCATTCGTGTTTAAATATATCGTTAACAGTTGCCTATCATGCCTTTGGTATATAAGTGAGATATAAATAAAAGAATATTTAGAATTAAATTTTTATTACAAGTTTAACGTGTTATTGTAATATATTTGTCATAGAATTGTACAGCATTTTCGCCTCTTCATTCTTCCACGATGGCCTTTGCCCTCACAACAGGAGCTAGGTCTGCGCGGCGTTCCTTGTCTCCTCTGATATTTCGGATAATTACTTTTGCTGTTTAGTCTGTCATTCCTCCTCATTTTTGCCTCTGCTGATTTTCTTTTCAAGTAACTATTGATTACTTTTGTCTTATTTTTACTAGAACATTTATTGCAACTTCCACAAGAAGACCTAGACCGTGATCTCATTATAGATAGCGCACTGGGACATGGTTTTACTCCTTTCGAAATAGTCTTCCTCAAACATTTTTCTGGCTTTGGGCACGGCGGCCCTGCTCGAAGTGGGTTACAGGACGACTGCGGGGTGCACGCCGGTGGTATCGCTGGAGACATTGTAACTTTGTTGTTAATCTGAAAACGATGTCATATTTCGGTAAACTCTTCTAATAGGACCGCCGCCAGCTAAAGTACGAACTGCCACTCACAATATAATGTCTCAAAACAAGCTTACCTTAACATTTAATAAACAATATCAAACACTGCCTAACAAAAGTAAAGCCGCGAATGTCTAATGAATATTGAATTTGTGTTTTTGGTACTCACTTGTTCGTATTTTAGTAGACCTCGTGATGTATGTGACTTGCTCAGCTCGAGTACACTATAGATGAAAAGAAAACACTCGTGAGCATTGAAATTCGATATTCATTGCACGAGACTGCGCAAAAGCAACTAACACGTAATAAATCTATACATTCTTATAAGAGCCTGAAATAGTGAAATAGACAGTGCTATAAAGGACTTAATCTTTAATTCCGATGCAGTTGTAAAGCCTCGTGAAATGAATACAGTGAGTGACAGACGTATTGAACTGGCATTGAATAAAACTGCATAGACGTGAACAGTTATTTTTACTTACTCATAATTTGTATAAAATCAATTATTTTCACGTATTTGCTGCATTTTTGTGGTATATCAAACTTGGATGTTTTTACAGGAATTTTAGCTGACAATGTCAGATTAACATTCTTCTTTTTTCAATCTTGATGACAATCATTTTTTGTAAAATGAGTTTCTATTGTCGGACATCTTGTATTCTTGTCTCACCAGTTAAGTAGAGCTAGAACACAACTGAAACTCCTTACAAAGTATTCTAATTTCTATTATCGAAACTACTTCATTACAAAAAATCCTTGTAAAAATAATTCAAAAAATCCCGCCATATTTCTTTCAAAAAGTACCTACCACCCATCACCAACAAATTTGTCTATGGTATTTATGGGAGTATTAAATAATAATAACATAAGTACAATAACAATACGTTTAATACAAAAATACATAACGTTAAAGGCATAAATAGTTCACATTTATATAAAGCTTGTGCTAAAAGTTGCTCATTTTATAACACATGACCTTACAATAATCAAGCAAATAAAAGTTACTCTAAAAATAATAGCAAAAGTTTTTTTCTAGCTCAAGTTACTATTAATAGTTATTTGTTTTAAGAGCTGTTAACACATCTGCTATATTAGATAGAATAATACATTATTATATTTTTTAGTTTATTTTATAAAATATCACATACAATAAACTTATTAATTTTTAAACATTCATAGACTATATACTTTTAATTTTATAATCATCAACATAATAATACAATCAAAATTTCTTTGGAAACTAAAATAAATAAAACCCACGAAAAAATTAAACAGAGATCATAACCTAAAAGAAATTTCAAAATTAACATCGAAACAATAATTACAAAATAAGGAATGAAAAAACACTTATATAACTAATTTTCTAATAAATAAAGCAATCAAACGAATACTATAATATTTTCTCTGTTCACATGTGGTAGTGCGGGCAATGCATTAGTTTTCTTTCTTCGACATGGATTGCTGATACGTCGGTGGTTGATCCTAAACAATAAAAAGCAAATTAATAACAAATAAAATCCAATAAGATACAACTATACTTAACAGATATAATACATTCTATAACAATCTACTTCTCTAACAGTAACAGCAAATACGTTCTAATGATAAATAATGATTGATTAACTACATATACTTACATATGGTGAAGGCACATAAGCCGTCTGAGGTTGATTGGGATCATAATAGGCACTCTGGGCTGCCTCTGCCGCTTTAGCGTCTGAAATAGTTATTACTACATCTGTGACTATACTACCACTTTATATTTACTAATTTTAAAATAAAAATAGGGAGGCTAACAACATATGCAACACAAAATAAAATAAACTAAATACATTTTATTAAAAATTTGACATTACAAAACAAATAAGTTAAAATAAGAGTACCAATATGCCATTTAAACTCACGCGTGGAGCCTCGGCTGTGTATTCATTAAGTAGATTAGTAATTTTCCTAAACCCTTTTAAACAAATTTAAATATAATATGAACAATTTTTGTAGTTTAAATAATCCAAAATAAATTCAATCTCACCACGAGATGATTGTCCAGTCGAGGCTCCTGGTCCTGCAAACCCACCCGGATAACCCGGTGGAGCGCTAGGAGCTGAGGGACCATTTGGGTATCCCGCACCACCCCCTGAGAATCCACCAGGCTGTCCGGGGTAACCTGGCGGACCCGCATTGAACCCCGCACCTGTCGAATTTCCAGTTGGATGATAAGTGGCTCCAGGACCACCAATTCCAGGGTATGGCGGTGGATTGTTTGATACAAAAACTGAATTCTCTGGTGGCTGATCTGGGAAAGCCTGAAATGATAAAATACATATACTTGTCCTATTTTTAAATTAGTATAGTGATCAATCTATGAAAATATTACACACAGCATATGGTGGGACCCAGCCGTAATATCCCTGAGGAGGAGGAGCATATGCTGGAGGAGGTGCTGCATACCACGGTCCACTTGGAGGTGTGTAGGGTGGGGGTGGTGCATCAGCATTCATTCCCCGAGAAGCTGAAATAGAAATATACAGGCTATAGCTAGCATAGACAATGGTATGAGTAAATATTTACTACTAATATTTATATGATAATAAAACATACATTTATTATCAAAAATAATTGCTATTATCAGATTAGGAAGTATATAGAAATTTTCCTTGATATTTTATTTTTAACAGGACAATTCACATGTTACTCTTATAATAAAGTGATAATAAGCTCGAAATTATTAATTCAATGAATTTTTTTTTTTTTTGAAGTAGAACTTATATCAAATGTGTAGCGTAAATATTAAACATATTTTTTTACATTCAAGTTTAAGCTTGCCCTGCTCATGAAAACATGCAACTCACCAAGATGAGCAGCTCTCAACATAGCTTGTCCAAATTCGATTGCACCTCCAGACTTAAATGTAATCTTAAATTTGACTTCCCCAACAAAATTACCATTAGCCTGAGCTCGAACTTTGCCTTTCAAGAAATTGGCAGAAAACATTGGCTGCTCTACCGTAACCTAATTTTCAAAATAATATATTTTAGAATTATACAAACAGATGTGTTTTAAATAAAAATTTAACAATTATATGTATAGTATAAATGCTTGCATAGTATAAAATAAAACGTAAATTAACTGTCATAAACTTACATCCTGAAGAGCAATAAAAGGGAAGCTAAAAGATCTTAATTGATCAGATGTATTCTTCGAATTATATATCATTCTATGTGAAGTCAAATACATTCTTCCATTTTTAGATCCTTTAAATGCTGGAGTGTCGTTACCATAAAATTCAATTGTTACATTGTCAGAGAATAGTATAATGCTGTAAACAAAATAAATGTATATCAAGGTAAAACGGCATTGAGCATATGAGCAGCACTTGACGACAATATAGAGTAACTTCGAATTTGTTAATAACATAATAGAATAATCATATTTTCTAGAATAGAACAGATGATGAGAAAATACTGATGAAATTATTATCAACCTTATCTTATGACTCACCTTTCTCCTGCATGAATTAAAACGCCGTGATCGGCGTGAGCCGTATTAAGAGACATTTCTTTGTTGTTGTTTATCCAAATCACTACAAAACGATTGTGAAATAATTCTGCGTGGATCTCTACTCTTTCAGGAAAATTCGCGACCACCAACGCGTATATGCGATTTCGTAAACTAATTTGACATTCTTGACAAATGTAGACAGAGCACATGCCCTATTTGCGCATCACAAATTACAATTATCTATGGTTTTAATCAATCCATCACCTGAAAACAAATTTAAGAAAAGTACTGTCAAAATATGGCGGGTGCGCGATTGCTTGTGTTTTGATTCGTAACTTACACTTTGTTAAACTTATTTTTCTTTTGCAAATGGAGCTAATTACAAATAGAAATGATCAATGTACAAGCATATCTATTAAACCAATTAATGATGATACTGTCCATAAAATATGTTCGGGTCAAGTAGTTCTTAATCTAGCAACAACAGTGAAAGAACTTGTTGAAAATTCACTGGACGCTGAGGCTACTGTTGTAGATGTAAGGTTAAAGAACTATGGAGTTGATCTCATTGAAGTATCAGACAATGGCACCGGGGTAGTTGAGGATAATTTTGCCGCATTAAGTGAATATTATATTTTTTTTAACTTTTAATGTTATTTTTATTTAAATTAAAAATCTGTTCTATTTACAGCTCAAAAATATTATACTTCGAAGTTAAATGATTATTCCGATCTTCTTGGTGTATCAAGTTTCGGCTTTAGAGGTGAAGCTCTCAGTTCGCTATGTGCATTAGCTAATTTAACTATAACAACTAGACATACTTCTGCAAATTATGGTATTCTCTATTTAATATATATTTTATGTATAACTACTCTTACTTTACTTGAAGATTTTATTATTTCAGCCTCAAAAATAGATTACGACCACAAAGGAAATATTGTAAATATTACACATTGCTCTCGTCAAATAGGAACTACTGTTACATTAACAAACTTGTTTTCATCACTGCCAGTCCGCCAGAAAGAGTTCCACAAAAATGCTAAAAGGGAATTTAACAAAATGACACAACTGCTCTATTCTTATTGTTTAATTTCTTTGGGAGTCAAGTAAGATTTTAATATATTTTATTTCATGTATATAATAGTTATTACTCACTTAATCTTGTCACAGGCACTGCGAAGGTTTCGTAACATCTTATCAAAATAATACTATTTTTTTATAAAACATTTGATATTAGTTAATATAATAAAAACCTTATTATATTATATTTATTATTATAACTTCACAATTAACTACTTCTTAAAAATTTCAGAATCATATGCACAAACACAACATCACCAAACACAAAATCAGTGGTTGTTGCAACACATGGATCCAACTTATACAAAGATAACATTGCTTGTGTTTTTGGATCAAAACAATTACAATCCATATTAGAATTAAAGCCCGAGTTTACAACTAACATTAAAGACAATATATTCAAAGGTTTAATGACTGAATCACAAGAAACAAATGAAATAGTCGACTTTGATGATGTTACAATAGATTTATCTGAAGATTCCAATGATGCTGAAGAAGATAATTTGACAAATTCACAAAAGTCCCTCAAATCACAAGGCCATACAAATAAATGTCCAGTTGATTTCACTGGGTTTATATCATCCTGTGCTCATGGTAGTGGAAGATCCAGTACAGATAGACAATTTTATTATGTGAATTCAAGACCATGTGAACCACCAAAAATTATAAAGTTAATCAATGATGTTTACAAGCAATACAATCCACATCAGTATCCCTTTGTGTTCCTAAATATCAATTTAGATAGAGCTACTGTAGATGTAAACGTGACTCCAGACAAAAGAAAAGTTTTTCTAACTAAAGAGAAGATTATTTTAGATGTAATAAAAGCATCATTAGCTAGGATCTTCGAGGACATACCAAGAACATTAAGAGTTGAAGGAACAGACAAATTAATGACAAGTCAAGAGAAACATCCTGATTTGAGCCAACCAAGAATTTTTAATTCATTCATTAAAAAATTTGCTAAATCTGATGAAGATATTGAAAAAAAGGAGAATGAGCTAAAAACTGTAGATTTGAAGCGTAAGTCTACTACAATGTTGAATTTTGTATCTACAAAAGCTGTTAAAATAGAAACCCATGATAGCATAATGAATATTGAGATTAATTCTATTGAAAATGGTAGTGAAAATCCTGAGGGCCTAGAAAGCAACGTAAAAGAAGAATATATTGCGGAAACTGCGAATGAGACAGAATATACAATACAAAAATCAGAATTTCAAATTAGAACTGACATTAAAAGCCGTCAATCAGAAGTTGAATACGAATCAGACTTACCAGAACACAAAGAAGAATCAGAAAGAAAAATAGTTTACCTAGAAAGTACAGACAATTTACCTCAGACACAAATTAGACAATTGGAAGATGTTATAGAAGAGTCTCATACAATTTGTAAAACTAATACACCAAAACAGAAAGCACCAGTGAAGAGACATCCAATTATTGTCACTGATAAGGAGGATATAGGTGTTCACAAAAGGCGAACTGTAAAATTGAACACATGCATTTCACATGTTCAAGCTCTACATGCCAAGTACCTTAAGCAAAATAAGAGAGATATCCCAAACCGAATTAAGTTTCGCAGCCAAATAAATCCTGTATTTAACAGTAAGTGTGAAGAGGAATTAAGCAGAGAAATATCAAAAACATCTTTTAAAGAGATGGCTGTGGTAGGACAATTTAATTTAGGCTTCATTATTACTCATTTAGATGAAGATTTATTTATTATTGACCAACATGCTACTGATGAGATTTATAACTTTGAAACGTTACAGAGAACTACAGAGTTGACTAGTCAGAAATTAGTTGTGTGAGTATTTATCAAACATTATCTTGTTGGCATACAACACACATATGGCCCAAATTTATTAGTTTTAAAGTCATCTTGGTTGTGAATTTCACAACTCTTGAATTATTTAAATCATCTTTGCGAATAATCTAAAACTGTAGTTATTTAATTTTAAAAGGCATTTGTTTTAGGCATAAGTGTTATGATTGCGTTTTTGGCTGTAGCACAGGATAGTTTAGTTACCCTAGTTCGGAGTTGCTTGTGTTTATGCATCCTATCCTTCAGTATATATTTACAGCCCACAACAGTTGGAATTGACGGGTGTTAATGAGCAAATACTAATGGATAACTTGCAAATATTTAAGAAAAACGGTTTTACATTTGAAATTAATCATGATGCTGAACCAACAAAACGTGTTAAACTTTTAACACTTCCAATGTCTAAAAACTGGATATTTGGAAAGGAAGATATTGAGGAATTGTTATTTATGCTTAGAGTAAGTTGTATATATTGAGACATACTAAATGCATTAATATAGATATGTGATATGTTAACTTTTTTTCTAGGAATCTCCAAATGAATATTGTAGGCCTAGTCGCGTGAGAGCGATGTTTGCTTCAAGAGCATGCAGGAAGTCTGTTATGATTGGAACAGCATTAAAGAAAGCTGATATGAAAACTTTAGTTAATCATATGGCTGAGATTGACAAACCCTGGGTATGTAGTTTTAACCCCATGCGGATATGGCTTGAAATAAAAAAATATGCCGAAGAATCATATCATCACTTCTCAATGATTTTTTCAGAATTGTCCACACGGCAGACCTACAATTCGACATTTAGTAAATCTCGCCATGGTACATGTGCGAAATTAAAATCAAGACAAACTTTTTTAACAATTTACAACGCATTAAATCATGACTCCATTATATTAAATAAAAAATTCATGTTACATAATATACTTTTATTTTAAACACTTATACTTTTAAATATGTTAAAACCTGTGTGAGCTGTGGTTATTACAACGCCAGGTAATTGTTTATGCCAATGCAGTTCTTTTATATCTGTTTGTCCTTGATGGATAAATAATAATTGTGGTGGTAAATTCTGAAACAAACAATATATATGTTTATATATATAAACAAATTCCACAAACATTAGAGAAGCCTGACATAGTATACAAGTTGCTTGCTTAATGATATTTAAAAAATTATTGACTCCCATATTGTTAATCTCACCTTTAATTCATTTTCAACACCTTCATCATCATCATCTCTCTCAACTGCTAAATCCCATAATGCCACTTGATTATCCTCTCCAGCAGATGCAAGTACACTTGGTTCTGTCCAATGCCATTCTACAGATGTAATAGGTGCTGTATGGTGCTTGAAAGTACCAACTGGTGTTCCACTATTAAATCTTCTCAAATCCCATATATGTAGGAAACCATCATCACCACCTTAAAACAGGTAGATATAATAAAGACAATGTTAATATAATAATTACACAATAAATGAAATTATTTAAAATTATTTTGCTTATAATTCTCGCTACAACATTCTGTAATATATCATCAGGATACGTGATTCTCGCTACGGCGACACAATACATTTGAACTAAATCTTACCACTTGCAATAAAAGGCTCTGCAGCATTCCATGATATAACATTAACATCACTTTGATGTGCATTCTCTGCAGTAAGTTTACACGCTTTATGTGGTGGTGAACGCGTATCCCATATTCTTATTGTTTTATCAACAGAACATGAAGCTAATACATTTCTAAAACAATACAATAAGCATCAATCATTTCTGTGTCTTTTATAATAGCTTGACATATGAGTCCATGAGCAGAGACAACATCTAACACAGATGCCTCTATTCACCTCCACTATGTCAGCCTAAGGAGCACTCCTCTTCTTATATCTTACACCCCATTACTCTTAATTTGAACTGTAGATAAATAAATAAACCATACCTTTCATTAGGTGACCATTGCAGATCTTCTACAGAACTAGTATGACCAACCAATGGTCTTTGATCCACATTCCAACCACCAGCTTCATTTGGCTTCCAAATATGAATATCACGTCGGCAATCCCCTGTTGCTAACACCTAAAACAATAAAACATGAGTGAAGAAGAAGCAGATATAGTGTTTAAACGATATATGAAGTGCACAATACTTACACCAGGCTCAGTATAACACCAATCCATTCCGAATCCTTCCTGTTGATGGCCATTGAAAGTGTACAAAGGTTTAATAGGATTTTTAAGTACTTCATTATTGTATCTTTCTAAAGTTGAAGGAGAATCATCTACAGTATGTAATTGCTCAGTAATATTCCATATATCAACTTGCCCTAATTCAGACCAACTGGCTGCTAACACTGTATTCATGTAGTTTGCCGACTAAAAATAAGATAACTGATACTGTAAGTAATCTATTAAAATATGTTAGTAAGTGAAATAAGGGAATTATTTAACTATGAAATTTGACTTTAAAAATGTTATGTTATTTCAATTACTTAGGTTATCAGATTCTTGGCATGTTTAATTTATGCATGCTCTGTTGGTTATAACATTAAGTTTAGTAAATTAGAATTACTACCTACCCTAATTCTATTAACACATCCTTGATGTTTAATAAATGCGAAGGACATTTTTGGTTTCTTCTCATCATCTTCGTCATCATCACTGTCTTCTTCCTCATCATCATCGTCGTCATCATCTCCACCATCACCCTTAGATGTGGGGTGAAGATTTGACATTTTTATTACTATTACACTAAAATTGACAGATATTGTGCTCGTTTATTAAATGGAACAAACATTTAACATTTTCATATGCAATTGTATTAATTTCATATTACTTAATATTAATAAGTATATTAAAGAAAAATTCACCTATTCAAATGAGCCCCCGATGCTTGTGTGCCGGCAACAATATACGCTGTCATGGGAAAAGTAACACGAGTATTACCCAAATTATCTTTTATTATATCGAAACTGAGACATGGAGCACCACTCTGAGCCTGATGTAGCATAACATATGCCGATCGATCACACACGAGCTCTTCATCTTCATTTAAAGGTTGGTCAGGAAGGTATGTTTTTGGTGCGTCATCTTCTCCCTCGTCACTTCCCTCCATCATTTCTTGGTCACTTTCTTCGCCGTCTGCCATTTGATCCTCTTCTATAGGCATTACTATGATATATGTATATATACAAAACACGTGGTCCTCCGAACGATTAACAAAACCTTGCTGATCAGTTTTCCTCTCAACTTGACCGCTGTCAAGAAGTAATTTATAAATTGTTAACACTGACTTGTAATTATTCGTAACATTATTTCATCGATAGACAATAAGAAGATTGTAGATTCATTATTTTTTTTTATAATCTGTATTATAACAAATACGGCCGTAATTATTGAGCATTACGCTAAACTACATTTTTATATTAGCATAATAATTGGTGTGTTTATATTATGATGATAGAATAGTATACTGCGTCTACAAATTTTTTTTTCATCCCGATTTCAGAGCCTTGGTTTAATGGTTTTGACAAGTAGCATGTGTGTTTGTTTATTGGTGTATGTCTGGGAGCATGCTTAAATGGTAAAATCGTAAGACGGTTATGATTCTAAATACAAAATGGCTTTGAAAACTCTCTGCTTATTGCGATTTACAAATGCTAACATTTCCACACTATCTAAGTTTGGCCTGTCAGCAATGTCGCGTATTAAATATAGTAGTGTACCCGTGAAAAAACAATCTAAAGAGGAAAATCTAATATTTTCCGATGATCCAGATGTATTTGGTACGTTATCAAGACGAAATACAGTTTTCAACCAAGATACGAAAGATGAAGATGATTTTAGGGAAGAAAAATTGCTAGAACAGAGACCACTTCCTTCTCAAAAATTAACCATAAAACAGTATGCTGATCTGATCAAACAATATTTAAATCATAAACGTTTAAAGAAAGCTATAGAAGTTTTAGAGGTGAGAATGTTGACTGAAGATAGGGTAAAGCCGGAAAATTATATTTATAATATTCTAATTGGAGCATGTGCTGAAGTGGGTTATACAAAAAAAGCTTTTAGCCTGTATAATGATATGAAACGAAGGGCTTTGAGTGCGACTGGTGATACTTATACATGTTTATTCAACGCTTGTTCTAACAGCCCTTGGGCCTCAGATGGTTTGAAAAGAGCTAAACATCTAAGAGAATTCATGTCTGAGAAGGGGATTGAACCAAACCTTACTAACTATAATTCAATGATTAAAGCTTTCGGTAGATGCGGGGACTTGTCCACGGCATTTCAAATTGTAGATGAAATGAGAAATAAAAATATTGATATAAGGGTTCACACATTCAACTTTTTACTTCAGTCTTGTATTTCCGATAAGGAAAGAGGTTTAAGACATGCATTAATAGTGTGGAGACATATGCTTAGACTAAGAGAGAAACCTAATATTTATTCATTTAATTTGATGTTGAAATGTGTTAAAGAATGTAACATTGGTAACAAAGATGATATGGTAAATTTAATAAACACTATTGAAAATATGAAAATTCCTTCAAAACCTAATAATATACAATTAATAGAGAACGCTGCGGTTATTAAATTAGAAAATGCCCTTGAGTCTAATTCACAAGACACAATAATAAATAAAGAGATGATGCCTTTTCAAAAACCTAAAAGTGTACCAAATTTATTATCAATTAATCCCCAACTCCAACAAGTATTATCATTGCAAGAAATAACAAAGCCACAAGATAAGTTCAAAGTCGTAGGTGGTATAGAGGAATTTCTGAAACAAATGAGTCTGTATTCTGTAAAACCAGACATAAAAACATTTACACAAATGCTATTTTTAATTGAAGACACAGAAGAGGATGAAAATAAATTACTTGATATCTTGCAAAAGTGTGAAATTAAAACAGATATAGATTTCTATAATATGCTTATTAAGAAAAGATGTTTGCGACAAGATTATAAGGGTGCTTTTGTAAGTATAAATTTAAATTTTGTTTCAATAGATATTATGCCATTTTAGCACTGAAAAGGGGTTAATAGGAATATAAAAATAGATTTATTACCAATCTGAAAGATATTTATTTCATTGCAATACATATGTACATATGAAAATCATATTATTTTCTCTACAGGCTGTCAGGGATATAATAGAAGCTGAGAACAAATTGCGTAAGAAAAAACACCCTATGAAAAAGAAATTAAGATTAAAATTAAATATAATGACTTACGGAGTTTTGGCAATGGCTTGTGATACCAAGGAAAAGGCTACACAACTTATAGAAGAAATGAAAGAGAAGGGTTTAAAGTGAGATATACCATTATTTATATATACCCATATATACCATTTATTTAATCACAATACAATTTATTGTGGTGACATTTGTCTTGCTTTGTTTTAATTAACTATCTTGGATTTGTTACAGAATGAATGCAGAAATATTAGGGACTTTGTTGAAGCAAGGCATTTATAATAATAACTTTGGTTATGTATTACTTATTATGAATATAGCCAAGAATGAAAAGTTTCAAATAAATGATACTTTCTTAAGTCATTTAGAACAATTTGATGAAAAGTGCTCTAAGCAAATGGTAAGTGTTAGTGTTTCTTATATGCAATTGAGCTATACATCACTATCCATAACATGTTCTTTTTAGGAAAGCTCGAAGGAATGCAGTGAAATATTTACGAAGGCATACACAATTTTCAGAATGTCATACAAAAAATGGCTGAAGGAGACTAACATTGATGAAGTATTAAATAAGGAGCACCCTTGGAAACAATTCCAGGAAGATGTTCCTGAACCATTTCAAAGAGAATTTACAATAGAGGAGCCAAAGAAATTCTATAAAAGGAATAGAAAGTTTCAGCCCTATATTGTGAAATAAATACAAAAAAAGAAAAACGTGTATCTTTTCCACATAGTTTATTTATATAATATTGTAGTAAATACAAATATGTTAGTCAGCAACAAACTAGAGCACTGACCATAATAAGAAGTCCGGGAAATGTTGTTTTAACCCATTAGCTGCTCAAAGCACATGACACGCTATATATGCTCTAGTTGATTGCCAACACATACGAATTAAATCTTAATATGATGTAGCTTCCTGTTGAGCTCCTCGAATTTAAGAATTTTTCTGATGAAAAAGTCTCCATAGCGGTGCGCTACCTTAGTGTCGGCAATGTGAATCATATCATTGTCGATGTAGAAATCCAACTGAAATATAATTAACATTTTGTAGCCTTTTACCTCTTTTAATTTTTACCTTTTTAAATAAATAATGGTAAGGCATGCAGTAATCACCTCGGATCCACTCTGGAACTTTCCGTCGAGTCCACTGGCACCCTTTGTCCAGACAACATTCTTCATTTTGTGTTTGAAGCAAAGTAGATGTATAGCTAGTGCTGCATGTTCCCTAGCCGGGTCTCTATCCCCGCCACGGCCCGCTGACATGAAAGCGGCTAGTTTAGCCATGGGGAGGGTCGTGTATAGCTTTAAGTACGAGCGAATCGTTGGCAGCGTCTTTTGTTGACGAACCTGTGAGAATGTTACACAAAAATAATTTTAATGTAAAAAACGGATCTTTGTCAAGTATATGTTATAATAATGTATAAATAAGTACAAACCTCGTCCATAAAAACTTGAGTTTGATGTTTGACTGCATTACTACCAGGTTCACCAGGTGGTGGACTAGGCGATAAGAATTTGGGGCATGCAAAAGTAAAACAATTCTCAAACTCAGTCAAGTCACCACATTGCATCTTAAACATTTTCTCATGGTAATTCTTCTCACGTAAAACCTAAAGACAAACAATCCTCCATAAATGCTACATTTCTGTTAATAAACATAGTGAATTTAAAAAATCTTATCGAAAACATTATTTTAATCTTCCTATAGAAATAATGAAACCTAATATATATGTAGTGTCAACAAAGTATATATGAAAAAAGGAATAGAAAACTGGCACACAATAAAATGATGAAAAAATCACCTGATGAATAGACTCATCAACGCATTGAGGATGGAGTACCAAGCAGATAGCAAGCAAATGGTACATCTGTTCAGTCTGCTTGTTAATTTGATCATTCTGGTATGAACGTGTTGAGAACAGTTGTTTCGTACGTTGCATATAGAGTAATGCAGAGGACAGAGTGCGAATTGCATCAGAGTAACGACGCATCATCATGTATGCGAAACCGACGTAGTAGGAGGTGGAAATCTGACACGCCGGCACATGAGAGTATTGAGACTTCTTATGCAACTCAATGTTCTCTAAAACCTGTCAAAATAGAGAACAAATTCTTCAATTTTTTCTATAATTCAATCTTATAATCAGAATAAAATAAAATTAAGAATAAATAAAACAAACCTTAATAGCTTGATAGTAATCACCAAGCAAAGAGTGAAGACGCAACAATCCCACGAGTGAGAAGTAGCCAAGCATCTTATACAATGAATGGCGGCCAAATTCACCTGCCACAGAGTCTGCATCACCACCAGAGGCATATACCTATATGTGTGGAATAATAGTATGATAGACACTAATTCATGTTCATTACAAGACCGACAATAAAAAGAATTGCATACCTCCAATTGCCTCTTAATGTTTGATTTATCAACAAGAGAATGTAATACGTTGAGTATGCAGAGTACATTCCATGCCTTATTCTCAGTGTTGAGGGCTTCAATCTCCGCTTGGCTCAATTTTGATGTACGAGACCTATAAACAGTTCATCTAAATTATCCTATATGTGACTATTTCTAGCATCTCACAATAATCTGCAAGGTAGTAATGAATCGAAAGTTATAAGAAATTAAACAAACCTGTATTGAGCAAAAGATTGAAATTGATAAACAAATTCATCAACAAGCTCCCAAAGCCACTGGTCAGGTAACTCCAAAGGCACAGGAGTATCGGCAGACAGGATGTAATTAAAGAGGTCACAGTAGTTATAGAACGAGTGGAATCTCTGATCAGGCTTCGGACCTCCAGGAACACGGGCATAGATATCCCGATAATAGAGTTCTTTATACAATATCATGAATGCCTGAAATGTAAAAAAAATTTAGTTTGCATAAAATTACTTATAAAGTTTATTAGAGACATTATGATATTATCGTAATGATGGAAAAGTATTATTTCAGGTCTACATTTTATAATGTCATAATAAATGTTATCCTTGTCCTGATCAGGACATCACGTCTCATATTATATGTATCTGTTCTAAACATATTAACCTTTGAAAAGAGTTCTAAGTGGTAACTAAAGTGATTGTGGGTGTCCCATTATAAAGTAGATAAATATAGAGCTTACATGATCATTGTCAACAAGAGGTCCCACTTCATTCTCGTCGGGCCATGATGTATTCTCAAAGTACTGCTCAGTGAGCTTTGGGAAAGTATTTTCATACAAATTCAATATTTCATAAGCAACTCCTTCATTTATCATGTTGCGGAAATACACCAGAAATTTCTTTACCTAAAATGAATAATATTTACATGAAACTAAGTTTAAAATAAATAATCACAAAAAGCAAATGAATAAAGCTATTTTTTAAAATAAGTTATTTATAAATTCTTGTCGATGTCAATAGGATATTATCTGTTTAGTTACCATTTCAGGCATTTTGTAAAAGGAACGATCGTATTCTAGATCATATTGAGGATCTCCAGTGTGGGGCTCGTATTCCGGATAAGACTCATATTCGCCCTGCAAATAAAGAAGCATGAATAGAGCTTAGATCTTTAGGTTAGAATGAATATTTCAGTTAATTAATGAAAATGATACTGACCTCATTGTAATCGTCACTAGAATACATCTTTATAACTTGAATTCACCTATATTACTATATACTTAATTCGAAAACATAAAGAAGCGATGGAACGACCGACAAACCCAGCGAAAAGGCGTGTAGCCATAGACAACGAGAATATGTGGCAAATGTGGAAAGTTTGATCATTGATGACTTTTTAACAAGTTCACGTCATTATTTCTGTTATTTATTAATAATGTCAATCAAGTTTAAATAATTATAATGGGACGACACGTCCAAAAATATAAAAGCATTTTCTGTCCGCGACAATGATGTATTTTCATTTAGATGTCTATGCTTTAAAGCTTAAACTATGTTTAACCCCTTTCCCTTAAAATGGAAAAAAAAAACTATGTTTAGAGTATACACATGTAGATTAATGTATGTAGAGTAGACTAATAAATAATAATTTTCGAGTAGTGTGAAAGCCACGTCTCCTGCTCCTCTGTCTTCCAAACATTACACAAAAACATCGAAACTTTGGGGCGTGGCCGTACACATTTTTGTATTCATACACAATTTTTTTGTTTACCGTCGACCACTGAAAACAAAAAACTTTGTCTATGAATACAAAAATGTATACGGCCACGCCCCAATGTTTCGATGTTTTTGTCTAATGTTTGGAAAACATAGGAGCAGGAGACGCGGCAGAACACATACAACCAGCAATCATTGACACTGACAGTAGAGTACTTGACATTTGAGGTGGAAAACTATTTTCCGCATCACTCTTTTCACTCTTGTTGTCGGACATTCGCAACGAAGACAGGATGTTGGCAAAAAATTTCACGAATACTGTTATCAAGCAGGTTTTCTATAGCAAGACAAATATTGCAAGAAATTTTTCAGTCACTCCAGTATTTGGTGATTCTATTAAAATCCAAAATGTTAAAGATTTCAATGACAAAGTTATAAACAGCAAAGTTCCTGTTGTAGTCGACTTCTTTGCCGAGTGAGTAAACTTTATATAAGTTGATTACATTGTGTATTTTCATGAAACTCGTGTTAGTGTAATAGTTTTTAAAAACAAATTGCATACTTGTACTCTATTGATTACCAGTTTAATGTAAAATTGCATCACACTGCCCATATCTAGTATTTTTGCGATGCGCAATTTAGATAAACATTTGTTATAGGTTATATATTGTCAAGGTTATATAACCTGTAATAATAACCAAGCTTTAAAATTGGTTACAGATGGTGCAACCCTTGCAGACTCTTAGCTCCAAGGATTGAATCAATAATCTCAGAGAACAAGGGCAAAGTACTCCTCGCCAAAGTGGACATTGATGAGCAGACAGATTTGGCTCTAGATTATGAAGTGAGCTCTGTACCAGTTTTAATTGCTATTAAGAATGGAAAGATACAACAGAGACTCGTAGGGCTCCATGATGCTGACAAACTACGTAAATGGATTGATCAATTCACAGCTGAAGAAGATAAGGCAGAAGTCAAAGCCTAAATCTAGAACTTGAGAAATGTATTTGTTTTTCTAGAACTTAATGTTTTTGTTATGAACAAAAAATAGCTGATTATAAATAAAGTATAGGAAAATAAAACAAATGCTCATTCTTGTAGATGTTGTATTATATCCCTAGCTCTTTTATATGTTATATCATCCGGCTTTGTTGCTCCGTCTGCTTCCTCTGCCTCATTTTGTTCTGATTTGTCACCTGCGACATCCTTTTCCAAGCAATTATCCATTTGCTTTATAATTTTATTTGCATCATCAAGTAACATGGTCTTGATATTTCCTTTTGCTGATTCAAAATACTCTAATAACAAAAGCCAAGATTCATCAGGGATCATTTTAGATGAGAATTTGTTTTTATACAGCCACACTTGTCTCGCTTTCATAAACTTCCATTGATCTTTTGCATGTTTCCATTGTGATAAGTAACTAAGACACTGTTGTTTTAAGGCATTCTTAGCCAAAGATTCAGCTTCTGCTTGTCTTTGCGCAAACTTTTCTTTTTTAACTTGTCTATTTGATTTTTTTCCTTTGCCACTTACTTGGGTTTCCGGGTTATTCTTTTTCTTCTTCTTCTTTTTAGGTTTTTCTTCATCGTCGCACTCTTCATCGCTATTTATCAGTTTACGTTTAATAACTTCATTTTCAGACGCTGGCTGATTATCTAAACTATCATCATTATTTTTATCCTCAGTATTATCGAGCAATAACGCCTTATCTTTTTTAATTATATTTTGCTTATTCTTCTTTTTATGATTTCGTTTTTTTAAATTCCCCATTGCGTTTATTTACCACACGAGTTCACTAGGTTATTATTTGTGATGTTTCTGTACTATTTTTGATTGACAGTCCAAAATGCAGAAACGGAACGTATTGAGGAATCCTCAAAAAATTTATACTATGAATACATCAAAACGATTTCTAAATATGTCTCTTCTGTTAGACGTATATCTTCATTTCCGTTTAAATGCACAGAAAACTTAAAAACGTTTTCTCGCAAATAAGTCAAAATCAATTTTTGTAGTCTGTGGCCCGCGCACACGACCAGTGACGCCAAAACAGCGAGCGAGTTGAGCTTTACTTGTTTTATCGATTGTCCGTCTTCGTTAAGTAAAGTTTTGCTCGTGTTTTAGGTGCATTTTTCACGCTATAAAAGTAACATTATAATTTCACAATGTCGAACGGTGTTTTTGACAAAAGACTAACGGAGGCTATTAGGAATTCACGCGTATTGATGATCGGTGCCGGTGGCGTAGGTTGCGAAATATTGAAGAATCTCGTATTGTCTGGCTTTCCTAAAATAGAAGTTGTAAGTCTCAATTAATTATTAAGTGTGTCCGTTATATTCATTCATTTTTGTGTTAATATATATTTTTATTTATTTTAGATCGACCTTGATACGATTGAGGTGACCAACCTCAATCGCCAGTTTCTATTTCGAAAAGAACATGTTGGAAAATCAAAAGCAATAGTTGCTAAAGATAGTGCTTTACAATTCAACCCTGATGTCGAGATCATAGCTCATCATGATACCATTTTTAAGTATGTAATGTTCTATGTGGTTGAGCTGTTATAATTTTTTCTAGGTATATATGGGCTTGGCTTATATATTTTTAAATATTTCAGCAAAGAGTATGGCTTATCTTATTTCAAACAGTTCAATTTGGTGATTAATGCTCTTGACAACCGTAAGGCTAGAAATCATGTAAATAGGATCTGTCTTGCTGCTGATATTCCACTGATTGAGACTGGTACTGCTGGTTATGCAGGACAGGTGAGTGTTATTTTTATTTTACAGTAATAATTAATATTTGTTCTCCAGACTTTATTAATACTTGTCAGATTAATTATACATTTGTTATAATTTATGTTAATTTATTATCCTATCAAAGGTGGAGTTGATCAAAAAGGGTGTAGTCCAATGCTATGAGTGTACACCTACTAAAGGCGAAAAGAATTATCCAAGTTGTACTATTCGCAACACTCCATCTCAACCTATACATTGTATAGTTTGGGCTAAACATCTGTTTAACCAATTGTTTGGTCATGCTGATGGTGATGAAAATGTTAGCCCTGATGCTTCAGACCCTGCAGCAGGGTCCGATAAAACTGATGAATCTAAAACTGAAACTAAGATAGTAAACACCAGGCAATGGGCTGCTCAAACTGGCTATAATCCAGAGAAATTGTTCACTAAATTATTTTCGGAAGACATTTATTACTTGTTGTCTATGAGCAATTTATGGAAAGATAGGAACCCACCGAAGCCATTGTCCTGGAAGGAGATTATGGAGACCGATGTTTCAGAGTCTAATGAGGAGACAGTTTTATTTGACCATAGGAACTGGACAATTCGAGAATGTGTCAAGGTATAGTGCTTCAATTGAAATAAGAAAGAGTTGCTTAGATCATTTGTTTTTCAAGTGTAGACTTAGTTATTCTCTTTCAGGTATTTACTGAGTCAGTGAAGGCACTTAAGGAACGATTATCTACTCAATCAGATGGCGAATTAGTTTGGGACAAAGATAACAAGGAAGATATGTATTTTGTGGCTGCCAGTGCCAATATACGTTCATATATTTTTAACATTGATCCAAAGACCTGCTTTGAAATCAAATGTGAGTGTTATAATAGAATAGTAAAGTTGAGTTGGAATGAGTGTGGGAGTGACAGTAGCTTAAAACAGATTCTAGTAGCAAATATAATAAGTACTTGTAACTTTAATTAAACTTATGTCCTTTTCTGTTTGTATTGCAGCAATGGCTGGAAACATAATACCTGCAATTGCCACGGCGAATGCAATTATAGCTGGTCTGGCTGTGTTACGGGCTCAAACGATCTTGAAGAATGAATTATTTAAATGTACATCTGTGTTTATGCGGACAAAACCTAACCATATTGGGCGTGTTATAGTATCAGAAAAAAGTAAGTATGGTTATGTCATTAACACAATTTTTTTGTATTGTAGTCTATCATGAAAGAACCATGTACTTTTTTGCAGCACTTATACCACCAAATCCAAATTGCCATGTATGCTCCGTTAAACCATCTGTCGATTTCATTTGCAACTTAAATGAAATTACTTTGAAGCAATTCCAGTCTGCATTACTGGAAAATCTACATGTACAAGAACCAGATATTTATATTGATGGTGCAGGAATCATTATTTTATCTTCAGAGCCTGGAGAAACTGATGGAAATCTTGGCAAGACTCTAAAAGCGTTAGATCTTGCTGATGGTTCTTTATTATTGGTGGAAGATTTCTCACAGAATTACGAATTACGTGTGAGAATTATAAATGATGAGGGAAGTGATTCATGGAAGTTTATAAGACATGGTGATCCAAAAGAATTTGGAAATAAAGAAGAACAAAACCCCACCAATAATTCTACTTCTATGGAAGAAACCAGTGATATTGAGATTGTTGATGAAGATGATGATTCAGAATTGAACCCGCCGAAACGACGTCGTGTTGAATAATTGGAATAATTATTAAAACTGTGTTTTAAGATTTAATAAAGAACCTACATATTCATAGTTTGCTTTATTCTTGTTTGCGATTTGTTTTCTTTTTAAAGTGTCAATGGAAAGAAATTGCATCACCTAAATATTCCCTTTGTATTGTTTAACTGCAATGGTACTGGGCGATGTTCTCGTTTTTACCTTGTTATGGGTTCCGTTGGTTACCATTAGATGGCGTTATTTTGATCAACACTATCTACATTAGGCTTGTAGAATTTATATTGTGGTTTAATAATATGTATATTATTTATATGCGTATGCTGTTTTTAAGACACGTTAACAAGATAGCATTTCGTATCATCAAATTCGGGAAATTTAACTGGTAACACTGAGTTAGCAGTTTTGTAAATTTTTGGCACGTCAGAGCCGCGTCATCATGTCTCCGTGTCTGCTTTTATCATTCGGAAATTAATTCGTGAGCATTATCGCATCTTATCGTTACCTTTATATGTGAACAGTAGATTATTATTATATGTTTCTTAAACTTTAAAAATGGAACTCTTGCAACAAGTTACTAATATACAGTTTCTTTACGCTGCAGCTGCAGTAACTGTTGTTTTAATATGTGCAGCCTTAGTATTTGCGTTCGGTTTCCACTCGGCTGAGCAGCCGCAGTTCGATAAGCTTCCACTTGTTGTTGACGATAAGAAATCGTCGGCCAAGAAAAAGAAGAAGGATAAGGTAGGTTCCGTACATTTGCGCTCATTTTATTTTTAACCTGTAAGCATATGTTTATAGGTTGACTGGGATTATTGGTGGGAATCTTGTTCGAATTTTGTAATTTGTTAAATATTGCAGAAGACCTCGCCTAATCGTAACGTGACGGAAGATAATAAAGCGAAATCGGAGAGTAAAAAATCTCCCTCTAAAGAGAAGAGAGAAGACAAGGTTAAGGAACCCGAAAAGAAGAAGGAGAAGGTCTTGGAGTCTAAGGCAAAGACTGCTACTGTATCTGATGTGAAAAAAGGTAAAAAGGGCAAAATAATAGATGTAGCTAAACCAGATGACTTTGATGATGGTGAATGGAAAGAGGTGCCAAAGAAGAGTGAAAAAAAGAAAGCAAAGAGTGGAGATGAGAAAGAGAGCCCTGTCAAAAAGAATAAGAAAAAGACTAAGGATTCTGACATAGAGGCTGCCAGGCCCAGTGAGGAAAGAAATGCTGTTGTAGGCAAGAATACTGAGGAGTCTCCAGTGAAGGTGGTTATGAGTGGACCTGGCTTTGATGAGGAGGCTACTCGAGCACTGCAGGCACAGGTTGAAGAGCTACAGAGAGCACTGAAGGCTGTATGTAGATATTTTATTTTTTTCAATTCTAAGTTGATTATAAATTATTTATTATTTATTTATTTTTTAGGCCGAGCTTCGTGACCAAGGTATCTTGGTAGAGGAAGAAGAATCTATGGCAACCAGTGAGTTATCTGAAGTCAAAGATCTAAGAAGTAATAAGAAACAAGAAAATAAGGAGAAACAGAATAAGAAAAAAGCTAATGATGTATGTATACATTATAATTTTTTTTTATTTCATAAATTTTATAAAATATTGTATGAATATTGTAAAACTACTAATTTCAGGCTGCTATTGCTGCGAAAAATGCTGCTAAAGCTGAGGTTGAAAAAGATTCTGACTCTTCTGAGAAACAAGATGAGAAAAAAAATGTGCCAGCTTTTGATGAACTAGGAGGTGAGTGATTATACCCATACCATGTATAATATATTACTACTTTCACTAGCATTCATTGTGTTTTTATTGTAGATACTTGGACGGAAGCTAAGGCACCCAAGAAAAGCAAAAAGAAGGCACGCAAGGAGTGATCAACTGCAATGATTGGTATCTCATAAGACACCATATGGCGACATTATTGTCGCTAGCTCAATACCACTAGAACATTCTAACAAAACCACTGTTCTAATATAAATTCATTGTTTGTTAAAAAATCCAGGTTTTGATTGCGTTGTGGACAGTGGTTTTAATAGAAGGCATGTATGTAATGTAGTTATTAAGTTTTTATAATTTTATTCACATACATTCGGTGAACTTCGTCCATTTTTGTTTATTTACATATTCTATGATTTAGCTCATGTTGACTTTGTTTTTATTTATATCATAATTGTTGTTTTTAAATTTTATTAAGACATGAGACACTTGATGTTGAGTTATTTGATGATAGTAGATGTTGGGAATCTGCAATATTAATACAGGTATATCTCCCAACGTTACGAGATATTCATGTTTTATCCTATGTTTTCCTAGTTATGATCTAATTCTTTCATTCCATGTAATTTTTTTTTTGTAGAATATTTTGTTTTATTGTTTTCTTAGTTTGTTTTGGATAAAAGTGTTGTGATGTAACCATGACAAATGTGATGAGATACTAAATTGGACCAATAATGTGCATTAATAAACGTTGCAGTGATATATGTATATATATTTATATATGTTGTATAATGTAGGTAATTGTATTGATGTATTAATCTGGTTCTAATTTATTTTCCGTCCTGGTTGTTTGAAATTCTTGATGTCTTCACTAAAATCTTCACTATGTTTTACTGTAATACATATCTGCTTTAGTAAGTTTTTTTAGGTTAGTGAAGAAATTCAGTGGCCAATGTGTGCATTAGGCTAGTAGTGTTTTATGGTATCTAATACATTATTGCAGATTCCTATTTTGTATAGATAACATTTACATAAATAGAATAGCGCCACTAAAAAGTCATTGTGAGTTAACTCACGTAGTAGCATAATAATTTTAGAGTAGGTATAATGATCCTCAAATTATAGGTATCTACATTTTAATCATTATTTTTTATGGAGGTTTGACAATACGATATTTATTTACTAATGGTAATAAATGTTGTTATTATGGACATAATATAATAAACATTGTTACATAATTATGATAGCTGTGGAAAAGATTGTGGTTGTATCTCAGGTTTGAGTAATAATTGTTTGTTGTAAAATTTTTGATATAACCGTTTGTGTTGATTTATTTTTAGTGAGTTTTGCTGTTGTTGTTTTTTTCTCATTTTGGGCCTAAGTTTGGTGAATTTCTATTTAAGACGGAGAGTTTACTCATTTGATATTGAATAATGGTGCATAATTATTTATACATAGATACAAGTTATTGTAATTGTAGTTGCGGCATACGAGTGTTTCCGAACACAATGTAAGTAAAGACATGTTGTTGATAAGGCTCTAATAATTTGAATGTATAATTATTTTTTTATTATCAATAAAGAGTGATATTTAATTATTGATTTATTATTTTATACACCTTTTGTACCAGAAGTATAATATTTAAAGAACATATATTTTAAATTTTCGTTTAATTAAAAATTATCAAAATTGCTTACAAGTATTGGTAAAAAAACTACGTTAATAAAAAATATAGCAACACTACGTTCAATAAATCTTAAAGTATGTAAATGGTTTATACAATTCTCAGTCTACAAGTAAAATGCTATTCTATCTCAAGACGGCATTTATCAGTAAATGATTGACTTATCGGAAACTACGGTAAGTACATAGTTTACTCGATGGTGAGTAACATGCATTTTAACCATAAATAGAATGGTTTAGGGCACTAACTGATTTCTTCATACAGTGATCATAACCGAGTACCCAAAGCCGTTATATTTTTAGTCAATATGTACGACTTTGCTATCAAGTAAAATCCATACTGTTCTTACTACAATTGCGCGTTATTTATTGCTGATAATAATTAGTATAAATTTTACACAAAAGTGCTAATAAAGTGTTTTACAATTAATGGATATTCATCCTAAAATTGTGTTAAATTTCGGAATCACTTTTAGGGCCTGATTTTTTTATTTTAGTGCTGTTAGGCACTGGAGCGGCACTTTTACTCCTAGGTTTCCGGCGTACACGACGTTTTAATTTCCGTAACTTGCCTCCGCTCTGTGCCTGTGCCGCGTGTGAACGAGTAGTTTTCTGTTCTATTTCCACTTTTAAACGAGCGAACATATCGTAGTTAGTGATTATGCACATCTTTCCTGAATAAAAAAACATATTGTTAAATTCCTTTTCGAATTAGAATGTAGATTACTCCGCATGTTCTTTACCATCACAATATTCTTCTCCGCACTCAGAACAGCTGACAATCCTCATTTCAGTAACGCCTGAACGATTTTTTGTTTTTCGAATCATTGTGTTCTTTGAGAATTCTCTTTTATCTCTCGCTTTTGTTCGTAGTTCCGATTTGCGCAGTTCAATTAATCTGCAAACAGTGCGCACGTTATCTTTATTACGATACAAATAAAATTTCTATAAGTATTTACCTGTTAAAGTATTCTTCATCTAGTTTGGATTTAGGTCTTATAGAAGTCAACATTCTCCACTCAATCGGCACAGCACAAAGATCCTCAAATTTTAGGCCTCTCATTTCAACTGGAATCGGATCCATGAAAGTGAAGTTCTTTTCCTCATATCCTCGTGTGCCTAATTTCTCATAAGCCCGAATTTCTTTTCTAGGTGTCTTTGTCTTCTGATCTTCAGGTTTTTCTTTTATTTTTACATCTTCTGCTTTAACCTATATGTTATATATTGTTAAGAACATGTAACATTTAATAATGATTCTTAAATTACCTTTTCTGGCCTCGTCTTAAATTCTGGCACTTTATCTAGAACTGCTCTATATTCTTCGGCAGTATTGATAATAGTTTTAGATAAATCCAGCATGGGAGCTTCATCTTTCTTTTTATCAAAGAGATCATCTAATTTGGACATAATTTACAATATAATGCAAAAGCTAAGCAATCAGTGCCACCACAAACTACTAAATGTGTACCGTAAATGCGGCTATTGACGTAGCAACTGTTTCTAATAACAACAGTTAGATCAATATGGACTAGAAAATAACCCAATTTACATTAAAATGCACGATTACACAACTATAAGTGTAATCTATCTAGTGTTATATTTAATATGATTTACAATTTAGTTTTTGATACAGTATCTTGATCTTCAAATTTTTCTAAATATTCTCTTTTAGCAATATTTAATTGTTCAATTATTTTCTTACGATTTTCAACATCAAGACTTAATGACTTGACACTTCTATCTGTAACAACGTCGTCATTCCATAATTTCCTATTCCCGTATTTATCGTTAATAAATTTTTGTGATAAAGTCATTCTTTTCGAAGGAGATGATTTGTTTATGACCGGCGATTTTTTCTCCGTTATATCATTAATAGTAACTTGTCCCATTTGATTATAAACTGGTTGTATAAGAATGTCATCTACAAAGTCGTCATTGGGCCGCAACAGGTCCTGGTTAGATCTTTTATTTCTCCAGTAAGACTGTGTAACTGAATTTCGTTGTTTTCCATCATTTTTTTCAATTCTCATAGGCGGACTTGGTGAACGACTATCGTCACTAGATTGTGATAGGTATTGACGAGGCTGAGGTCTATGTTTTTGTCTAATTTTGCGCTTTTGGCTGTAAAATGGATCTTTTTCGCTCTGTTTCTTATATTGAGCAGCCGGTCGGTTTACACCCCATTTAGGACGATTTTCTATATCTTTTTTAAATCTTTCTTCCGATCGCAAGCGTCTTTCTTTTTTCAGAGCATTATGATGACTTTCTTGTGGTGCATTTTCATCAATATTTTGGTAATCGTTGGTTGCGCTTCTAACGTTATCTTCAGTTTCATTTGCCCTATCTATTGTGTATTTTAAGAAAGTGGAGTCTGTTTGTGTTGAAGCATCTTTATAGTTAGAGTTACGAAACTTTCGCGGTGTTAAGACTCTAGCTGAGTTGTCTCTATATTCGGCAGCTGTGTTTAATGAATTCAGGGATAGACTATACATATTGGTTAGGTTTTGTGGCACTAGAACTGCGAGCTGTAATCCATTTTGTTGATTATTCATTATGTCACTATTAATTCCAAGAGGTACTAATTGATTTTCTTGTAATGGTATTGGGGGCATGTTTTGAAGGTAAAAATTAAGATTTCCTGTTCCGATTGACCGCGGTGAATTAAATTCTGTGTTTTGCCTTGAGGTATTATTGTTAATCGGGATTGTTTGACTCTTAGCTGAATGGACGTCGTATGTTCTATTAGATTTCGTTGGACTGTCATTATTTTTCACTGTTAACTCATTGATCTTCTCTTTATCGGTATTAGCGTCATGGGTATTTAGTAAAGTTTCACATCTCGAAGACAAAGGTTTTTCTGCAACCACATTATTTTTTACATTGTTCTTATGTTTAGTAAAACGTTTTTCTTTTTCCTGTTTGGCTTTTATCTCGGCAACTTCTAAAGCTTTCTTTAACGTTTCTAACTTTCTTTGCTCCATTAATTGTCGTTCTTCCATTTTTCTCTTTTCTTCTTCGTATTTTAGCCTATCTTCTTCCTGTTCTCTTTGTATTCTTAATTCTTCAAGTTTTTCCTCTTTGAGTTTCCTTTCTCTTTCTTCTTGTCTCCTTTTCTCTTGGTCTTCTAATTGATTTAATATTGCTGATTGTAACTCTAGGGCTTTAATCCGTTTATTTTCTCTTTGTGCTTTTACTTCAGGCTCTAGATGAATATTTTGACCACGAAGATATGTTCTGTAAACAATATTCGTTGTTTTTTTAGTACTAGATATCTAAACACATACTACTTTTATTGTGCCATCATTATTCTTACCTTCCTTCATCACTGCCGTTGCAAGAAGATCTATCAAAATCTAGCCCAGAAGTAGATGAACTTTGTTGATCTATGACCAGAATTTCAGCAGAATTGTCGATCATATTTAATCCGCGCTCGACCCACGCAGGAGTCCCTTTCTTTTGATTTGGCATCTATAAAGTTATAAATTAATATAATATTTAAGTGTACAGTCATTTATGTATTAACAAGTACTATCTTATTTATTTTTAGTTACGTACCTGTGGTAATCGAGCATTAGGTGCAGTAGGTTCCCATAATCTTCCTGTAGCTACTCCACGGTCACCCCAACGAGGTCTGCCTTCTTCTGAGGTGATTCTTGGACTTCTGGCAGACCGTCTACCGTCGTTACTCGGCATATCTTCATTCAAATTTTTTATTCTAAAAACAGTAAATTTCACTTTTTATTACTAAATCATTAATACTATTTGTAATGTAGGTACTTGAAAAACGTTAGTGAATGATTGTGCATAAGTAGAAAAGCACTTTCATAAACGTTAATATGTTAAATTAGTTACCCGTTATCATTGGTTTTCTGCTGCCATGCAACAACTGGGTTACTCTCGTGAATAATTCCATTCCTTCTGCTTATATTAACGGTCTCACTGCCATATCCTGAAGTGTCCCCTTCTGCATCTTCATCATAAAAAGAAAATCTTTTGGTGCTTGATAAATTTCTATTCAACGTTCTTCTGGAATCGTCCTTTGGTAAAGATTGTTCAGAATTCCTTATTGGGGGAAGACTCGGGCTCCTTTGTCGTTGTGGGGAATTTTGTTGATATTCGTAATTTGTGTCGTGGAGATCCAAGGAACTTGCGAACTGATTTCGTACTTGCGAGTTATTGGAATATCTGCTGCTGCCAGAACCCCAAGGCAGATACAAGTGTGACATTTCCTCTGCAAATTTTAAATCCAATTTATTTATTAAGTTGTTTCTCATAACATATTTATATTCCTTACTACTGAATATCCAAAATTGTAATGAAATAGTTTTCCATATTTTTTTTGTGATAGAAACGGGAAAGCTATTAGGGCATTTCCCCCTTTTCTTGTTAAAAGGGATTTTATTTAGTTTTATCGATACTTTCCACATGCAAGCGACCAATAAAGGAGTTGCTTACAAGTATGTGAAGTCACCACGTGTGCACGGGAGGGCTACCCACTTTCATTCGATGGTACCTACGTCATAAACTTTTACGATCTACTAAAACTAAATATGAAACTAAACATAACCAGGTTAAATTAAAATTCTAAATGAAACACTTAATGAATAATTCATATTTAATTAATTGTACAATTAGAAAATAAACGTAATGTAATAAACACTTCGTTTTATTGTTATTTATTTAGGTAGGTATACGAAAAATATTTCAGCTCGGTTATATAAAAAAAACAATTTCACTTTTATACTTAGATTCAGAATTACCATATTAAATGCAAGTAATTAATAATAGAAATCATCTGGTAATTTAATTTAAGTTGGTAATGACGCGATTGTTAATCTGACACGAATTGAAACAATAATGATTATTTCGTGCCAAAACATTCTTAATATATATAGTTCTTATTAATTCTTACAGTTTATATTAAATACTGTTATATTCACACAATTTACAATTCACACAACCCTATTTTCTAAAATGGGATAAACAGAGAGTTTAGTTTAGTAAGAATTTTGTAACTTATAATTGTTTGAATGGCTCAACATAGTCAGGGCCAGTTCCAAATGACAATGACATTCAGATCAGGTACTGCAGGTCTGATCTTCCTATTCAGTTTCGCCACAACCGGCTAATAACAGTTTTAAAAACAGTTGAACGTAGGAAATATAGGAATAACCGAATCTGTGTCCAAAATTATTACAAAGATAGTTTGATATTCAAAAAATCGATGCTTATGTTGATCGTACATTTCGATACTTTCTTTCAATCATGACGTCTATGATGATCCCTTTCAATAGATATAACACTTAAAGTTGATAATTGAAATATTAATAAATTAAATATTAATATATTAAAAAATTATTTATATGTCTTAGGTTATTTACGAACATGATTTAATTCATTTTAAAGACTTTATGTAAGTAACTATCGCGTTTATTTTGATTATTTCAATGTAATATTTCGAAAGCTTTACAACTATTAGGTGGCTGTCTATTTTAAAACAAATTGGCCTAATTTTAGACAATTGCAGTGCTCGGCCAACAGACAATTCGTGATTAAAAAAACTATAACACATGTCGGTTGTTAATTGCCGCGTACATGTCTATTGCTTATTGTGTAAAAGATAATTAGGACCATGCATTTACAAATTTACGGTTTTCTACACGCAAAACTGTACCTACATTTAATTGAGATATGTATTATTGTTAGAGTAATTGTTATGTATATTGTAACCATAACGTAAACGGAATAAATGCTCATATATGAAAATAAAAGACTTACTCTGTAAATCTGTGATTTATAACTAATGTATTTTATTTTTACACAGTTTCAAACTCTGAAATGTCTAATGTAAATGAAATAATTAAAAGAATATAAAAGTTATATTTAAGAAAATATAAGCTCTTATTACTATCCTGTTCAATTAAAAGTTGGTGCCACGTAACTAATTCAACGTTAATATTTTATACGTTCATGTCATGTTTAATGTCACGACATGAATTAATTTTTAACATTTTCTTGACCCATAATTAACGTGTGCCTATTTTATACGATATATAAATAAATAAATTATTAAAATGGTCATATATACTGCTCAAATTCCAAAGTGGGATATCCTATGTTAGAATATGGACAATATAAACCTATAACATCCAAATCAGAAATTACGTTTTTTATATAATTTGTTTCGACCGCGTAACAAACTGATGCTAACCGCCATCGAGTCCGTTAAGTGAAAACTATTTTTAATTATACATGCGCATTATAAATTAAAAATGTATGTAAAGAACAGTTAGCGCCTCGTAGTGTTTGCCTACCCCGTAACCCTGGTATGACACAACGTACTGTAAGTATAGAATTATGCTCAAACAATTGCTGTATATTAAATTATATAGCAATGTGTGTTCATATAAAAGAAATGAAAGTAATCAGCCAGATGTCTATCTATACCTACATATAAATATTTTTATGTTACGCTCTCTTGAACGCAAACCTATATCACAATAAGAGCCACACGTTTTAATGATGATTACTGGTACTCTTAAGTTAAATTAATTACATGTATATTTCGAATTATATTTTAAATTGTCTGAATGATAAGTTTTTAATTACATTCCGCTGGAAATCGGATATAAAAGTAGGTAAATCGTTACGGTTCTTGTATTTTAAAACTTTTTAGTTGATGTAATAGTGATGCCTAATTCGCAAAATAAACAAATCTAAACAGACAACGTAATCTTTGCATTATCTAAAAAGTAGTCTTCATGTTATTTTGCTATATAAGTATATAGAAGACTGAGTATATTTAATCTAATATATGGTAGGATCATAAAAATATAATTTAGCTGTTAAGATTTATTATAATGTAGTAAATTACCAACTAGTTATAAACTTTCATGAACTTAATCGTTCGATGGGGTAATGCGAGTTTTGGCCATGAATTTGTTTTCATGCGTGATGTCTGCTGCCGGCCATTGTCCGCATCGATCAGCAGACACCCATGACCCCTTCATTGTCGACAAAAGTCACGAAATAATAATGAATTACAACGGAAATATGTTATTGGTAACCTTTGATTATGATAATAAAGGATCACCGCTAAAAGGTCAATTTTAAAATTAATCTAAAATTGTTTAGTTTCATAAATTAAGTATATGTAATTTATTATTCACTGACAAAAATATAGCCTTGCAAAAACAATATTTTTACTAACATTTCTTTTATCAGTTAATTAAAATCTTCATCCCACTGATTACAGATATCACTTACCGATGTTACTAAATTATAATACATTAAAACTTATTTTATAACACACAATAACTAACAAGTATGAATTTAATCTGCGCAAACGTTTTAAATACTGCAAGAGAGCACAGCGATGTGCACGCAGCCGGCCCGCATGCCGCCTTAAGTCCGTTTCAGCGCCTGTTTAATACTGTACCTCTTTCCTTCGCCCATTGCTGCTTTTTCTGCTGCACAAGCGACGCTGGTTTGCTCACGGTCAGCATCGCACAACCCTATACATTACACTTTCTAATGTCCCGTATTGCACACACGTCTCTATTATTTCCACTGGCGTTGTTACGGTGCATCGTCTAACAAGCGCTATACAATGATACCTGCGTCCGTCACAGTTCGTTCCCTCTGTTCACTCATTGTCCACCCATGGTTCTGATAGCCTCACAAACAATTATGATAAACCGATATATGTACATAGGTATCTACGTATTTTATGAATTTAGACTCAAAAAAGTCTTTTGTTCCTCGTTACGGCCTAATATTTCTAGTATAAATTATGAGTAGGACGCTTATCGTAACACATATCTGTAGATTTCTTTCAGACGTATTTTTCAGCGGGGTCAGCACGCGAGTGCCTGCTTTACAGGGAAATGTTGGAAAAGCCGCCGGTCGATACAGTCGCTATGGATACCTTTGTTTCCACGTGTTTTCCAACCAATTTGTGGCATTTCTCTCCCTTATTTGCATTTTAGGCTGAGTAATAAGTATTGTACACGTGGGAGGTTTACTTATTGGAGCTACCGCAGGGTAAGGGGTCGTTGCTCTAGTTTTTGCAAGTGGGACAATAAAAAATTTAGTAATCTAGTAAGATATGTTATAATTATAATAGCAGATCACGCACCAAATCATAAGCATATTAATTATGTCACGGTCCGAAATATCGTATTGGACACGCAATACGCATAAGAGATTTAATTCAAAGTATATTTTTATAGGAACATGAGACAAACGTATCTAACAGAGCAGCATGAATGCTTCAATATGTTTACTATTGAAACGTATGCAAAAAACATTGATATTGCAATGTTAATATTGATCCATCTGAAGAAGGTATATACCATAACAATTTATTCAATTGGAAGAGTGGACTAGACGACAGCAGCGCGCATCACCGCTGTATGTTTATTTCTTTCCTATAACATTTGTTTATTAAGTAAATTACAAATAAAAAGTCAACATTAATCTTAGTATATTTAATTCATTAGGCAATCACAAGACATTCATATAATAAAAGTAGAATATGTCTAAAACGCGTATCGAGTTCTTATATCTTCTAATTTCTTTGAGACTTCGGCTGGACTGCGCTCCAAATCTCCCGCGATCGCTTTTTGTTTCGAAGGTTCTAAAGAATTGAACTGTTCACACAAATCACCATCGATAACATTCTGCAACAAAATAACACGTTAATTTCCTTTTAACAATTATTTTATTTAAAGATTAATTCTCACAACACAATTATTTATTTGTTCATTGGATTATTTTATTCTTTATTAAATTGTTATTCCCAACACTAAGGCTTAGTCTAAGATTAGATCAGCCAACTCTCTTTTAAGTAGGAAGATGCGCGTTTGAGATACTTTCGCGACATCAAAACGATGCCATCGAAAGCTCACACAACCACGTATTATCTACCAAAAGTGTAACACAAACGCACCAATAAACAGCGGTCTGTTGACATAACCTCTGGACATGTAACCAGATTAAAATTGTGCAAATTATTTTAAATTAAATTTACCTTCACAGGGTAATAGTAGCTTCTATAGGACAAATGATCACGTCCACAGAGCGGCGAGTTCTCACTTCTCATGTGCATTTCCAAATGTTGGAAGAAGTCATGATCTTCCCTCGACGTAAACGGCAACAATACGCCAAGGGATCCACTCAATGATGCATACAGCAACGCCTCGGACCCACCCGGAATTAGAGTGGCTTTTTGAAGTGACGTCACAGTTTCACCCGCATGGAAATTAGCAGTAATATCGCCCTTTTGAGATGCTCCATTCAGAAGACCTATAAATAATGTTTTGAATTACTATTTTTGCTTAAATTAAATAAATAAATCTTATATGTGATTCAAGTAATCAGATCAAAATACATAATCATATAACTTCATTAGTCTAGCATGTGAAAATATTGTTTCATCAGAAAATTTATTTAGTGTCTAATGTTGCCAACAGAAAAGATACCTCACCTCTATCCCACAACGCTTTATTTCCAGTCGGGTCCTCATCCACATCATCATTAATCGAATGCGGCAACCGCATAATAGACACATTGCCAAATTTATCAGACATGCCGACAGTGTCATAATCCAGAATGCAGGTACTTGTAATCCACCTGGGATTCGTATCATCAGCAAAAATGATGAGCTGATTCTCTCTCTTTTTATATTTTACGCAAAATACTGATTCTTGAACATCTGCTACAAAGATTCTTTGGCCTGTTGTCTTAATATCTGCTATCATATTTGGAATGTGTCTGTTCTCGCATTTTCTTAATAATTTTCGCCTAGAATAAAACACAATTATTAATAACCCTAAATTCCCGCATGCCGTTTTCGGTCACAGTAAAAAATATATGTAAAATGTTCGTGGGTGTTTAATGTCATGGCAGTGTATTGCATACGTCAAGTTGATATTATATTATGTACTTACTTTCCAATGTCATACAGACGCAGCATCCTACCAACACCGGCCAACAATTTCCCATTGAATGCCGCGACTGCCCCAGGATAATCATCAACCAAAGTTTTGTGTATTAATTCTAATTTACCGTTAGTATTGTAGATCTGAAATAATAATTTAGTATTATTACATTGAATTTAAAGAAAAGTATAAAAAATATTTTACAAATAAATGTCAGAACTGCAGGTAATCTACACAAATATTCAGCTTTTTTGTGATTGTGTCATCATAGTATTTACTTTTTTATTTTATTCCAAGACAACATGTCCATGTCAAATAAGACACCTTACCTTGTAAACGTTCAAGCTTCCTTCAGTGCATGATCTTGGTGATAAAATAAGGTCCTTGGCGACTGAGACAACTAGATACAAATCAGGTAAAGCGGTCCATCGTACGACACATGCAGAAATAGCTGCCTCATTCTGTTCCAGCTTCAGAATGTTTAAAGTTGTCGGCCCGCTCGGATTCACCATATCTATAATACGAATTTGTGACGCCCACATACCTGAACGAACAAGACAAATAATATTAATAAAATAAAAAAAAAAAAATATTAATTCACAGCTTATGTGTAATTAGAATTTGTCCCCAACACTTGAATCAAATGTTTCTTATTGAAATCACTTGGGATTAATGTGTGGAGTTTGATATTGCCACATCCGATTAGAGTCAGTGTGCTCATTGCATTTACTGCTCTTGCCCAGAGAATGTGGCCTACCTATTCATATTATAGTGCTATTTAATACCTGGGCCAGCCTTTGGAGAGGAGAAAATGCTCTCAGGCAAAACATCTTGCAGAAAAGCGTCAGCCATTTCGCTGGCCAATTGTTGTTCTTCAAGTCCTCCTAGAGCTGCAGCCTCTCGCATCTCTTGAGCCATCTGTACTCTAAAAAAAGATCCTATTTGTTAACTTATCAAGTTCAAGTGAATTCACGTTAATGATTTTAAAATTAATCTCAGATCTGGTTAAGAATCGTCATAGTTCTCAGATGAAACACGGAGCGAAAATAGTAACATCATTGAAAATCTCTTAAAATTAACCTCAACACATTTATAAAATAAAAACTACCTTCTCTGTTTCTTCATTTCCTCAGTATATGAATTATGATCAGTCTCTAATAGTATCATATGATTATTCTCAGGGTTTACTATGATTTTTCTGGGCGTATATTCTAATGGTATGAATGTCTGATTGAACACTGCACCCAATTTCTCCAATGCCAAAATACGGAGCGTGTTTGATGAGATCGCCACAATACCCTCGGCACATTGCTCTGTGAATAACGATTTTATTTTATTACATGACTATAGTTGCTTTGAATTGTCATTAAACCTCTAGATTTCTATAATTAATGGTAATGTTTGTCCACAGCATGGTTTTGCCTCCTTCACAGTCAGAATGACTCCAGATCGGCCATGGAATATGCTGAGTCCAACCTCAAAGAGAGGTCAGTATGTTATACGACACGGCGGTAATTCACTGCATAAAGACAGCTACGCACCACAAACACAAGCAACATCCATTCCGAAGAACAGACGTCGCAAGTGAACTTGTCGAATGATAATAATTATTTTCAATTTTTATAAATATTATTAACCTGAACTGAAGCCGGCTGCGTATTCCAAACACTCGTACGAGAGCGGCGTCAAATGGAATCTGTTCTGATAATGATACCCGAGCCAAGTTCTCGATGAAACAGCTAATACTGCCTCAGCGCCATGCACACGCACTTTGAACAACTTTACTGATCGCGAGCCAAGATACCTACACAAATATTAACATTAGTTATATAATATTCACTTATGATATGCACAGCTATGCAAGCAAATTTTATTACTATTTATAAAAGTCCCTTACAAGCAATTAATTTGGATATGATCTAGAATTTTTTTCAACAAATGTTGCATAAAAATATACATTTAATACAATTTTGAAATATTACTTTTATAATATTTATTTAAGTGTGGGTTTAGTTCAAATTTAAATCAGCATATGCAACTTCTAATAGGTTTCAATGTTTGTTGACCTGCGTACCGGATTACTCATAGCAAAAGTTATCAGGTATAGCTAAAGTCAATAATTTACTCTCCACAGTCAGAGAAGCCAGTTTGGACACAAAACTTCCATTCTGGGGCAACACCGTGGGTTAATAACATTATCACCTATAAAATTACCTAGTTCTAGTATCTGCTAAGTCACCACTGACAGAGTCTAATGTTGTTCTTAATAGCACTCCATTACTTAAGCCGATATTTAGATGTAGAGCAGACTTCACACCTCCTTCGAAAGGTTGCTCTACAATACATAGGGATTCTGCGCCGGCGGGTAATGCTTGTGTTGAACGTGGAGTTAAACAATCCTAATAAAAGAAAGATCATTAAATTAATATTTTAACTCAATCCTTAAATTGGTTATGATTTGTATTAAAATCAGTTTAAGATAGAATAACGCATTTTGGGTTGTCATAATCAAATATATTCAGTGGTGTCCTTGTATCATCATTTTATTGATAAAAATTTTGATTATAGAATATTTATTTATTTAAAAATATACTCACAGATGGGTCCAGTGATATAATTCTCACTGTGTTATCCATGAGACCAACGGCCAAGAACCACGCCCTTTGTTCTCCAGCCGCTACTGAACCCAAAGCCATACAGGACACATCTGCTGACAACTTCTTTCTTTCTGTATATTCGTTTAATTGTCCAGTCTGTAATGTTTACACTCGTCGAATTATATACAAGACCTTAATATAATACAACTTTTGTAATAATATTAATTTCTTTGATAAAAACTACAAATTAATAATTTATTTATTTAGAGAAATATTACTCAAAAAAACGCATTTCTGAACTATGAAATGATATATTAATTAATGGTAATATTTGTCCACAGCATGGTTTTGCCTCCTTCACAGTCAGAATGACTCCAGATCGGCCATGGAATATGCTGAGTCCAACCTCAAAGTGAGACCAGTATGTTATACGACATGGCGGTAATTCACTGCATAACAACAGCTACGCACCACAAACACAAGCAACATCCATTCCGAAGAACAGACGTCGCAAGTGAACTTGTCGAATGTTTTGTAAAATATAAATCAACTTACCGGATCCATCTCAAAGTACACAAGTTCGCCGCCCGTCAAAGCAATAACGACTTGTCTTTGATTAACCGCACACTTCACAATATTTTTCTTTCCAGGAGCTTTCCACTCGTTCACTCTCTTATCAGCGCGAATATGTCGAATGCCATCTGGGTATACTTGTACTAAGGCGTCATTTCCCAAGGCGTGACAACTCAAAGTGGGGGTAGTACCCAAAAACCCAGAGTCTGTCACTTCTTCAACAGTCTCTCCAATAGAAAGTACTAGAGTAGCATTTACGAAGGACACAATGATGTAAGAATCATACTCCTCTGTAAACAAAAGAAAAAACAAAAGGTAACATTGTGTATTGGCGCACAGAGTTTGTACATCTGTCCCTTTAGAAGAGGTCTCTTCATTAACATTGACCTTTCTCCTACCTTAATTGTGAGTCGTAGATCTCATTCACATGGCTGGATTGTTGATTCTGTAAAGAAAAACCACTGGTGTTTACATATATAAACATCCAGGGTTTTATTAGTAACTTGTTGATAAATAGGAGCATTCATTATTGGTTGATTGTGGCGTCAAAGTTCTTCAGTAACACGGACCAAAGATTTCTAATCATTATGCTCCTGATTCCACATGATATCCAACCCTAATACAGGTTATCTCAAAAGGACCAAACTCTGCAACTTTCTACTCTGATATGTGTTGATAGTAATCCCGTGAATAATTACCATCTTTATGTCGTCGTACGGTCCACACGGCGTTGGGCGATCCTGGCAACTCTGAAACAGCCATTTCTGCCACTTCCAGTCCATGGCGTAGGATCCGCAATGAAGACCTTGAACCCCTTCCACACGCCAGATACACTTGAGGGGTGTCTTCACCTGTCAGATCGGCCACATGACATGCTATAACAAAAAATAAACATTAACCTACCAGAACATGCATACGCACAACAGTGTACTAACGAAATTAAGCAGTATACTAACAGAGTATAGGTGATAATGAATCCAGTTCATCAACAAGTACTAAATTTCTTAACGGTCGTGGCGCAAAGAAGAAAGTGTCACCCTCTTCTAGTGGCATTGCCGAACTGAACTCTGGCTCATCATCCTCATCCCCCAAGTGAGCAATTTGATATAGATAACTAAAACAAAAAAGTTATTATGTTAATTTGAAAGCGACATGTGTTGATGATTTAATCATATTTCTTAAATAATGTACGTCTCACATCAGTGTGTTCACTCCTCATATTGTAAAGGAGGACCTTGGTTCAGAGACATCCACTTTAGCATGTTAATGGTGAGTCAACAAGAACAGTCCTGTCACATAAGACATACATGCCAACATATCTATCAAATATAAATAAAACCACTTACTGATTTCCAAATTCACTGGCAACAAAAAGAAAACCAGTTTTCAAAACACACATAGATGTTGCTACAGGGACTGTGTCAAAGTATTTCAATTTTATTTCTGTAACCATGTCTTCATCATTTTCAATGGTAATCTTAAAAATATCTCCCTGTTCTGTTTGTGCAAGAAAGAAAAACATGGACTTGGTTTTATGAGTAGCTGAGCATACAAAAATCATGCCCCTTTCAGGGTCATCTAAGTCATTCCTTCTTCTTGGTATAGGACATCTAATATCATGTTGGTCTCCCAAATTTTTATATGTCAAATAGTTTTCTGAACAAATGAGTACACCTGAAGGTCCATCGTTACCTCCAGGCACTGTAATGAGGAAATTGGCATGTTCCTCAAGAGGCTCAGAATATTTTCTCACAACATGATTCAAACCTAAATCCAATTCGTAAAATGTTAAAGTTTGTTGTGTTTTTTGAGCAGCTTCACCTGAAACACAATCAATGTTTTAATATTCAATTACTATCTAAGTTTGGAATATCTTGCTTTTATAAATACATTCATATATGGTTAGTTGTGACGTCAAAGTTATTCAGTAACACGGACCAAATTAGTTTAATCATTATGCTTACATTTGTAGTCATATGCATATCATATAATTACAGAGAATTTTCCCAAATTAGGACAAAAACAAATATATTTAATCTTTTATGCTTTTTCATACCTGTAGGATCTGAATCAGCTTCCTCATAATCAATCTCCAAGCAAGCGAACATAGGATTCTCAAATCCAACATCAACACCAACCATATGATAAACCAATGTATTTGATTTATGTGCCTCTAATGGTGAAGAAATTGTTAATCTCGCTTCTGCATCTCTGTTAAGAATGTAAACTAACTTCTGCTTTTCAATCGCACCTAAAATTAATCAAATTAGTGTGAGTAGTGTTTCAATATATTAAAATTATGTTATAAACAGTAAATGATCAGATCTGGTGCAGTAGCATCAAGTTTTGTCAGTTTTTTTTGGAGGTAAAAGTTTGTTACATCACAAAAGCAAAACCATATGAGCACTCAGACGACTATACTTTTTTCAAGTTGTTTCAATTATTATTTAAATGAAAATCAGTTACCAAAAGCATGTTTAAAGCTTTTGCAAGTAATAAATCTTACTGTTTGTTATATAGAACATCTGGTTGCCATCACTGAAGTACACATTCCCACAACCACATAAAATAATAATTTCATTTCTTACCAATCATAACTGCTCTTCCTTTCGGATCAATGGCTAAATATTGCCCAGGAACGATCCTGCGGCAACCAGACTTTCCAAACGTCTCTTGATGCACTTTTTCTAAGATATTTTTTGCAGGAATATATTCTAAAATTACTATTCTTCCAGAATCAGAGCCGATGACAATATAATCTAGAAAATGCACATTCAGTTTAATAAATGACTATCAAAACCATGTGTCTTCTTAACCTAAAAAAACCCATTTGAGGTTAGAATAAAAATACATTTTGTCATTATTAAAAATGTGCCAAACGACATTCAGACCGGGCAAATATTTCTAATTAAACCAAGAGCGACGCGTTGGCATAATAATATTTGCATCTAGTTATCCCATACTTCCACAGCAATGTGAAGCATGGAGCAAGTGATGCAATGGGATATGTGCTTAAAACGTTATTGCGAATAGAAGAAAAACCACCCGCTCATTAAGTACGTCACCAACCTTTTGTTCCTCCAGTAAGGCGAAAAGCCATCATCGACCGTATGACACCGAAAATCTCCACCTTCATGAGCGTGTGCACTTTGCCGGTGTTAGGATCAGGCCGAAGAAGCTCCAATGTTTTTCCACGTGATATTATAATTTCTTGCTGTTTCGATCCAGAAAAGTTTCCATGGATGGCATGGGTAATGGCCGTAGCGCCTTGCAGTGTTAAACTGTACAGATACATCTTGTCGGTTTCTTAACCTAGACCTGAAATAATGAGATTTAGAGAATCCCCCGAAGTGTGTACGCTTAAGTTTACTCAAATAATACATTAATGTAGGGCTCGTAACTAACGAGGACAGAATATAATTAGTGCCTTCGAATGGGTGAGCTCACATTGATCTAGCACCTCAAATACGACCACGATTATTGTGAAGAATAATATCGTGGAGATACCAAATGGTGCAAATAACATAGTCATAACTCTCATTTCATCTAATAGTTTATCATTTGTCACTTACCGGGGTATTTTTAACGCGGATGGCCGCGATGCGGCTTGATATTAATTCTAATATCAGTTCTTCGATCGATGGACGTGCCCGCGAACGACCGCAAGATGGAGGATGAAAAGGACGCCATCGCACTACACGAATAGGAGCCGCGCTGCAACTTCAGCCGACCAATCAAAAATGAGGACTCGGGAAAATGGGCTCGTTTTATAAACCAAATTGTTGCTAGAGTGAAAAGAGAAATTTTTAGAATAATAACAAAAATTGTGTTTATTATTTACTAATAAAATTCTCACTTAATTATGTCCGAATATTACGCTTTAATAAACAATAAAATAAAAAATAAATAACGGTTCTCAGTGTAGTATAAAATGGCGACATCTATTGTGAAGTAGCAATACTAAGTATGTTATGAACATAACCTACCAAATTTTGAACTTCATTATAAAATTGTAATCTAAAGACAACATAGAGGCTACATATAATAATTTTCGTATTCTGTTACGAAATCAATTTTAATGAGTGTACAAGATAACTTTTGTTAGAGAGAAAGAGGTTATTTTAGATTACAAAAATTGTTCTTAAACCATGTGGTGCATAGTTAGATGTGACATCTATTATGGAGTAGCCGTACTAAAAAATTGTTTCACTACCGATTAGAGAACGAAACCCCATAGATGGCGTAATGTTGCATAGTTGTCTGTTTTTACACGCAATCGGTGTAAAATTAATAAAAAATGTATATATACGCAATATAGTTTTATTTAATTATTTAGGTACTAAGACGATATGGACGATTGTTCAAAACTTGTTTAATTATATATCTACTTTGTACAATACAACAACGCCACTTTTATGTTATATTTGATTCCAAATATGTATTTGTAATTCTATATGTGTATTTATTATTTTCTAACAATAAAAATAAATCTTTTAGTTGAGTATATTGTCGTTTTGATATTATTATGAATAGTGTTTGTTGTTAAGTGGTAACCGGAACACCTGAAGTCTGTTTCGGTGGGATTTAAAATTCCAATATGTATTTGTGTAGGCTTTCAAAGGGCTTTGCCCCATTGTAATGCGGTGCGTCTTTTAATTCTATTTTCTGGTTGCGACTGCGCTGTTCGGTGCACACAATGTATCGGATCGCCGATGCACGCGCACCTGAGTATTTTGCTTTGAGAAGCCGCTATTCGTGGTGGAATATAGCTATCTTTTGTTCCTTTTTTATTTTAGTTTTGAATTCGAGTTATAAAAGACGGCAATGAATAAAACTGATCATAGATTTTGTCTTATAACTACATAATTGCATTACTAACTAACTAAATAAGAATATTACATGTATTTGCAAAAATATAAATAACAATTATTGAAAAGTATAATAGAAAGTTATCGATGAATCGTAATACTTCCCTCGGGTGATATTTGTTTCATCATTATTCATAAACAATTTTGCATTGTGATACTCGTTACTATTCAGACGGGATCGTCCCTATCTCTGCCCGGGGCTTTTAATCCGGATAACGTTGGTGGCAATTTAGAGGGAGGAATAGCAAACCATAATTCTGTCGAACTGCGACAAGATCCCGTGGGCGAGCGTAGGCCCTGACTTAAAGCCTAGACACCGCGCTCGTATCTGAGAGACAGATAACATCGGCAATTTATCGTCGGGCGACTACCGGTGTTGCCAGTCTCAGCTAATTGCCGTAATAACACGCTAAAACCGTCAAGCACGCCATACCTATTCATTTATTAAATAACATTTTGATAAATTGCATTTTAAACAGCATAAGATATTGAATGTTCGGAAGTGAGTGTCTGATTGTAGCACAGACACGGCTTGCAATAATTAAATGCCTTAACGGACTAATGGTTGGCTACCATGAACAATCTTAGGTAATACGGTAAATTGTGATTCTTTTCTAAATCAATTGTCAATAGAAGTAGGTATAATCCGACTCCTTGTGATGAGTGACAATACTCAACAAGTGCACAAAACATCTATTATCTTTTTTTGTACAATTTAACCAATATACAAGATGAATGGAGGCACAGCGGATGAGGGATGAATGCTTTTAATTCTTGGAAATAGCGGTGTGAATTTGATAGTGTGAAATGAAAAAATGTTAGCTTAGTAGTCTTATAAACTTGATGTGCGTAATTAATTAAATAAACATATATGTAATATCTTATTATTTTGGAATTCTTTTTAGAGTTCTTCATATTGCATATTAGAAATGTAATAAAATGTCTCACGGGGCTTCGGCAGTTGAAGATAATATCGTCTCTCGTACTTTATGTCAAACTGACAACTGGACAACCTTTACTAGGAGGGCGAGCGATCCTCGGCGATATGGCCAATTACATTGTTTAATTAAATTTTAATGACATCGCAATTCTATTTCTCTGATAAGACAATAGGGTATATGCATAAAATTTTATTATACGATAACGATATATTTTTATAAACTATATTGCATCAGAATTATGTGTACATGAATATTTTTTATTATTATTTAGTTTTGACTGGGAAAAGAAGTTGATAAAATAGCAGAATACAAAATTCCCGCATATTATTTGAAAAACGGATGTGACGTAATTGTGTTGTAGTAACTTGAACCAATAGCAGCCAAGAACAAAGAATACGTTCATTTTGATCACAAATATCAGTTTCTCGCTTTGGCACGAAACCGTTATTAACTTTTTTGTATTTTTTTGCTTTAATGGCGTGATGATATTACGTTTACCATATTAATTGAAACGATTAGTGTTTATTATGTCAGATGACAGCGAAAAGCCAAAAATGATGTTTTAAATAAAATTGTTTGCGGCAGCAAAGCAAATGGGAACGCACCCATACCAAGTTGGTACTTAACAACCGACGTACTTAACAAACTTCAAGTTTGCCTGCGATTTGTTTTTGTTTTGTGATTTTCGGAGTTTTGTTTGAGAAAGTTGATGAAAATGACTGATAGTGGTTTTGTGAAGGTGCAATCCGATAATTTTCTTACGTCCTTATTTCTCGGAATAAGAAAAAAACACTTTGTCAGGTACATTCTTTGTCGTATTATCACATTTGGGCATAAAACAATACTTATCTGCGTTGCTCCATGGTTTAATGATAGTAATACAAAATATTAATTCAACGCCAGTACAAAACAACAAGAGAAAACTGAGATTATCCGTCCATATTGTCAATAGAAATCGTATTATCAACTTTGACACTATGAGCACTATGACGTCACAGAGCGCGCCAAAGCGGAGTGGCGTTTAAATGCACTACAAACGTTTAATAATTTCGATCTTCATTATTTTACAAAATATAGGTTTTTTCGATGCCGGGCCTTTTTATATAGATATTTAACAATAAAGACTATCGCTTAGGATCATAAAAAAAAATCATGCATATACCCTATTGTAATTAATTTCTTTGATTAATTTATAATTTACAATATTGATTTTATAGTGGATACAAAGCCTCCCCTTTTTTCCTGGTTCAACGCCAATATTATTAGTGTTTATTTAAAAACAATATTTAGATTCAGATCGGGGGATTATCCTTCAGCAAAATTTTTCAGTTTCTGATGAAGAAGATGGAGAACTCAAACAAAAATGGAATGGAAAGATGGAGAAGAAAAAAGTTGTGGAGGTCGTATAGCATTTATCAACGGAGAGGGAGGCGCTGCTGAGAAGGCACAGAGTCTGTGGACTGGATGTCGGCTTAGCGCAGACCATTCTTTCTGAACCGACATCAAATATGTGTTTGGATTTCTCCAAGATAATTCATTAGCGACTCTTTCTCTTTTAATTTTAAGTTTTGTAGATTTATGTTAGGCACTATGGGACTGATATGTCTTGACAGATAAAAGTCCCAAATTAAAATAAATAATACTAAAAAAATTTGTCCGATGATATTAATAAAACAAAATTTAAAATCAAACGCATTTTTTCAATATATATTTAGGTCATAATTATAAACTTTTGTGGGTACTTTTTAAAGTTTGAACTCGTATGATGGTTCCACTATATATACCTGTAATCTGTATAATATTATTATGATGAACCAGTAATAACTAAAGCATTAACAAAGGCAATGTCTAACAAAACATTATTGACAATGCCACGCGCCAACTCTAAACATAAGACCTGATTCATTGCAGTCGATGACCTAACTTATTAGCGAAATATGTTTGTAGGTGCGTTATGAACATTTTTCAATTATTTTTCAGTTTTTTTTCTTAAATGTAAATACGCATTTTATATAAAATTTAATTATAGGTCGGTGTATTATTTTGATACTTTTTTATTGTTGCCTTAATATGACCGTGCTCAAACACATCCATCTAGATTGTCAAAGCACACTTCTTGCGTCACTTACATGAATATAAATACATAATAATTACTTTATTTTGTTTCTACCTGTTCACCACTTACTGCAGTGTCGTATCGTTTTTCGTTTTAATAGGCACACGCTTATATGAAGTTCCGTGAACATTACATTAAAAGTTGCTGTGCATAGGAATGCAATAATGCCATCCCCAAATCCCAATGTAAACATTCCACCCACCCCATGTTACTCAATATTCGCAAAATACTGACACTATAGGGTTGTCTGCTGTTTAAACTAACACCATTGAAGTGTCTTTAACTGATCTTTAACAGCAAACAAGCATTCATTCTGGATGATAATATTAATATAGTGTAATCCACATAGCGACCGGTATCACCTATGTAGCGACCTATTATTGAATTAGGTAGATATAACAACCAAGTCAAGTCAGCTAAGCTTGAGTACGTATATAGAGGTTTTTATTAAAGAAATATAGAGATTTCTCAAAGGTTACACTCGTTTAAGATCCAGAGATCGTAGCGTACAAATGTGGTCAATAAACGTTATATAAAAAGTTATAAATTGTCAACCCTATTGGCCCCCTATGCAGACGCCCTCCTTTAATAAAACATCTCGATAATGAAAAGTCAGAGAGTCATAGAGGGTGGCGAATTTACCCTCAATCTACGAAGCTGGTGTCTTCTCAAAGATCAATTTTAGTTTTTATATCCAGAGTTATAACTACTAAAATTAAACAACAGAGAATGTCTTGTCATAACTCATTTGATATGGAATCAAAAAGTATCTCCGTAGTTGTTTATTGCTAAAGGGGCCTATGTTTAAGTTTTGTCACAGAATAAAAACCTCTAACCTTTTTATTGGAGTAGGGTTTTTAGCTTGGCATATCAATCAGATATCTGCAGTTTTCTTCAAGCGTGACATTTGACATTCATTGCGTTTTATTCGATGAGGCACGTGCAAGGGCGCCACCTGTCGTTGATTCTGCATACCCGAGTGGTTTGTCTCTGCTTAATGACTAAATGCAGATTAACTAAATGGTCACATGTCATGGCAGATGTGCAATACAGTAGATATTTTACTATTACAAAGTAATTGGGCTACACAGGCATATCCGAAGTTTCGTGATACGGCCGTCACCTCTGTAGCTTACGTGAATTTTGACATATAAGCCCGTAAAAATTCCTGTCAAATAACAAATAAGAATTGTGTGGCCTATTCGTCGTGATGTCGCTGTCGAATCTGTAATTTCGTGAATGATTACGTAAGTGTTTCTGAGTAGGAAACGTCCGTATTTTCATTCGAAGTGTGCCTGAGTAGTCCCCCTGTTACGGTTCTAAATTCAAACAGAAAGTTGACGTTCATATTTAAAACTATCTCAAAGGGTCATATTAGTTTTATAATATCCCGTCTTATTTAAAATACTGAATTCGAAGTTGGTTTATAATATAACATTGAGAAGTATTAAGTATCAAAGAAATTTATTCGAAATTGAATTTAGTTAAATTTAATTATCGATTCAGTTCGTGTTCAATGCAAATGGTGTTTGGAGGCGCCGGATACTGGACCTCCCAGGGACAATACAATTGCATTCAAAATGGCGCCGACGTATACTGCTTTATTGTGATATTATTTTTTATGAGTATGTTGACTTCATAAGCATTCTTCTACTGTCTTACTTCTACGGGTCAAATTATAAGTGTATGCACTTCCTGAACGACTGGAATGATGATTATTGTTTGGATGACATTGACCCTAATGATTCTTTATTTATTTACTTGAATCATTTAAATTAACAAAAAAAAGTCCAATATGATTATTAAAAACGCTAACAACGAATAAATAACTAATTTAATTAATTTTGTTCGTTTTTAGTTATAATATTTTAATCTGACACGTTTCGAAAGCTTTACTGTGGTCAGTCTCGCTGCGACTACACTTCTCTCGTCACACCTGGTTACTTTCAAACTGACGCAATTAGGTCCCAGGACAGTGGACTGGGCTAATAGAGAACCATCATTGGTGAATGGAAAAGAATGTAATTTCATTAATTAAACCGTTGCAATATACGTGATGAAATAGTTAAGTGTTGGTTGTAATATCGATCGTGAATCGTGCGAGTGAAAGGTATATTATTGATCACCGTGACACACGTATAAGCAATGATGTCCGTTTTGATCACGGTATGAATTCGACAAAACGTGCACTAAAATTAAGGTGACAAAATTTTTGTTATTCCCACAAAAGAGGATGTTTAAAATGAAAACGCTTTTAACAGTTAAAGAAAGAAATGTAACTTTAAGCTCTTCACGAGGTTACTCATCAAAATTCTCAAGGTACATTCTTGTCCCATAAAACACATATCAAACAGGACAAAAAATAAAATACTTTTTTTTATAAAAATACACCTGTGAAGACACGGTGAACGTCCACTTAACTGGAATTAAAAGTCGACGGTCGCAAACTATGACGTCGTACATTGATTTCGTGTAAGAAATTTAAATTTAAAATGGCTGGAGTCAAAAGAAGCTCGTCAATGTATATTAAACTAAAAGATAATAAACTGTAGTCGGAGATTTTTTTACATATACATTCATACGTAGGAAGTTTTTATAATTCGTTTAAAAGGTCCGGGGTGCAATGGGTTTTTTCCCCTGGTGAGCCCACACAGGTGTGCGGTAACAACACTGATTTACAATTCCTTAGAGGATTTTACTGAGAAACTATCTCGCATTTTAAAACATATCATTATGTACGCAATTTAAATAAATTTGTCTTCCTCTTATTCTTCAAATCCTTGACTTAATTGTACTCGTGTGTGTAATAGCATTTTTTTTAAATTCTGAAATTAATATAATCCATTTATTGACTACTAGCTGTTGCCCGCGGCTTCGCTCCCGTTAAGAAGTATTATTATTAATTAGGTATAGTTTTTGCGGCTTTATTTTTGTTTAGCGTGTGTAAAAACGTCTTCATTATAGTAGCTCTCATCTTCAATTTCAGTTCAATCAAATCTAAGAAGATTTATATAAACTTTCATCCCCTATTTTATCCCCTTAGGGGTGGAATTGATCAAAATCCTTTCTTAGCGGATGCCTACGTCATAACGTCTACCTGCATGCCAAATTTCAGCCCGATCCATCCAGTGGTTTGGGCTGTGCGTTGATAGATCACTAAGTCAGTCAGTCAGTCAGTCACCTTTGAGTTTTATATATATAGATTTTTGACTATATTTTGTGATTATGAGTTTTTAAATAGACGTTTATATAACATATATTTAATTACAAATAAAAACTTTGTTTGTTAGTGTACTATTCGGTTGAAACATTAATGATACGTGATAGATAGGTGCATATAGTGACTAATAGAAATGCTATGTGTGGTCCACCGGACAAATGATGCTGATAAGCCAGGGCGCCATTGTGACGGTGCCACGGGAGTCAGGCCAGCGATGATAAGATAAAATGCTTTTAAACACAAACATAACAATACGTGTCAATCCTACTATTCAAATATGTTGACTAAATCAATTACAGAACTAACGTTAATTTGGTAATGCACAAAAACAAACAGGACCTATAATAGTTTTATAAACAATTTAAATGCACATTTTACTATTCGTAACGAATTGCTAACACAACTAGATGCATTGTATGAGCCTCACGTGGGGCCTAGCGTCTCTCTTATTGCCTATTGTTCAAGCACAAACGCAGGAAATTCTAAACTTTAAAGATTGTATTTGAGAGACTACACCAAAAGTAAACTTAACCTTAGGAAACAGATAATTTAAACTCTATGGAGCTGTTTTAGAGTACGTGTACGTTAGTTATAGATGGTGGAACTAAGATTGTTGCAGGTAGATTCTGGGCAGGTGTCTATATTGTCAAGAACAGTACAAAATTGTAAACAAGTACATAAACAATGTCGAGTACCAGTGAGTGGCTGAGGAGAAGACGGCTATTGTTAAAGGATTGCTTCACAATACAGCGGAAGTTGTTTGTGTGGATTTGCGAAATGCAAAGAATATATCAATTATGATGGAAGACATCGTGCATAACGGTGTTGGAGAAACAAGTTTTAGAATGCTTAGAGAGGATGCTATTGTTTAATACAATGAGGTTTCGGTTAGACTATTGTATGAAGAGAATACTGTAAGTAGTTTGCATTAATTGTTGTATTGTATTAACCACTATTTTCCTTGTTCTTTATCACCTGTCATAGATGTTTATATTAATACAGCAAACGGCCATAACTTCCAGTTTTAAAATTCTTCTTCTTTTAGTGGCTTCAGATATCTATTAAAGACAATTCTGTCAATGTCGAATGGCCAGTAGCCCAATAAGAAATTATAAAATTTTAATTCACACGTAAATCCTCATGTCAAAAAACAAAAAAATAGCTGTATATATATCTCAATGTAAACAAGCGGTAAAACCTCTCAGGCGTTTCATGAAAGCCCCCCGACACTTTCCCCTTTTGCGATTTGCCGACCCTGATGGATGCGGTTGCTAGGCAACGACTTTCCATGGCTACGCTTATTGGTCGGAAAATTCAAGATGGCTGCTTTTATCGATCGACTTTCTACTTTACAGACAGAGAGGGTAGACTTCATATATGTGCCTGTTTTATACAATGTATATGTATAACAAAAGGCTGTTGAATGTGACGCCATAGAATATGCAAAAATTTTACATTTAAATAAATTGTTTTTGGTACCTAATGTAACGAAAAATAATGTAAATAATGTAGAGAAAAAAATGAACTATACAAAACTTAAAGACAAATTAAAATCATGCTATCATTCGTTGTGAACACGTGCGTATGTATTTTTGACTTAGGAAGTCGCAGCGAGTCGTATGTCGATCGTTGACGTTTGACAGGCGGTAAATGTCATTTAATCACAATTGCTTTTTTGTACTTTGCAAATAGATTGCTACGCAGACATCATTACAAATAAATTAAGATGTTTTCTCAAATAATTTTGGACTATACCTACGTACTATATATAAAAGTTATATTCACCTACTACTACTACTAGTACTAGTGCAGACGAGTAATCTGGGAGCGGAAGCGTTTACACCGGAAGTGTCTGATTGTAGTTTTGCCTCGTTTTTTAGCGAGGGGACATTGATCAACTTATAGTTGCACAGTATATGTTGATTTTCAAGATAATTTCCCATTTTCTTTTCTTTTATATTTTGATGTTACTGCCTTGCCTAATTATTTTACCAGAATCGTTATTTATTTTTATGTTTATTATTCTAATTTTCCTCTTTGTTAATAATAAATACATCGATGTCTTATTTGGATCCGTATTAAAGACATCCAAATGAAATAAACAAACTAACCTATAAATTAATTAATTACAAACAGAATGTAATGCCAAAATTTTGCAATTTTTCTCCAAATAGCAGATGCTAAAGCGACTCTGGGAAGACGTTTACGATCGGTTTTCCATAACTTGAATGTTTGATGTTGGTTTTATCTGTGATGTGGGCGTGTCCGTGGCTGAAGACAATGATCTATTTTTACGTGGATCACGTAAAGAGGCAGCCACGTGGCAGCCAGCTGCGCGGGCGCACGTGCTGCGTATTTATATGACGCATCCCATTGCTGCTGTAAGTAAAGTACCTATTAAACAAAGCAGTTAATCATGAAAGTTTAGGAAAATCCCCATTGCTAAGTTCTATAAAAGATTACACATTTATTATATTAACCATTTTTACCAACTTGTTGGGGGAAATTGTCGCCATGGCCATCGTCAGTAGCTTCAAAATTTTTATTACATTTTGTGTCGTTTTTACATTTATCTATAAAATATTCCACATTGTTTTTTGTACAAAATAGCTAAAAATAAACATGGCAAAACGCAAATTTTGCATATGTGAACTTAGAAAACTAGTCTTAAAAATTTCTGAAAATTTAAATTATATTATTTTACTTCAATATTTCTTACTAGAATAAAAAATTTAAATATATTGTTTAAATAAATTATAATAAAAAGAAAACCCTAGACGTGTGATGAGTGTAAAGCTATTGCTGGCTCAGTGTGGAAAGCGCTAGCAGCCACAGCAACGCGCGCGGACAGGTGCGCCCGGCTGCTTCACGTTTTCATACAAAACCAACGTTTCACATATAAAAGGCAGCTCCTTTTATCCCACCACCTACCGCCGGGAATGCCCATTAATTTGCCAACACAATATTTTTAGTGCACAGCCCGTGTGTAATATATCGTAGCCACGTGTCGCCGTATGTCGCAGCCGCACCGGCTGTGTCAAATTATTTTCGTTCATGTCAGAAGAAAGACGAAGAAGCTCATCTGGACAGGAAAAACCTTAAACAATTGCTCCCGGTATTATAAGTATTATTTTAATTTAAATATAAGGCAAGTGTGTAACAGGACATAAATATTATTGACTTACGAAACATTACTTTGAAAAATACAAAATACACATAATTATTCATTTTCAGGGAATTGCCGAGAGCGCTGAACCATTTCAGTATTGGTGATGGATAGTAATCGTCGGCGCGACGCACACGCACCGCATCTTCGTATTATCGCCACCATTTTATGTTTTTTTTTTGCGCCAAAACAATCCATCATAACTGGACTGAGCATTTCGTTAGAGCAATTGCACGTTTTATCACTAGATATTTTTAGTTCCGCGACTTTGTGGTCAGAATAAACAATATCAGCTATAAATCTCACCAGATTGCCGGTGTTCTACGTTTGAATTCTTCATAATAGCTTGTTATAAGTAATATATGAATAAAAATAACAGTCCTATTTCACTTTGAATTATTAGCAAGTCGTTTATAAAATGTCATAAAAATAACATCAAAGTTTTTACCTTAACGACGTCTGAGATTAACACCGTGGTTATTAGTGGTAACATTAGAAAGAAAAGTTGTAGCTGTAAGAAAAAAAAATGTTTTTCTGGTGAAAAATTTCACGTGCATTACTGTAATACTTTGGGTGGCGAGATTTAATTGCGCAGGAGCATCGACGGACATCCGCTACAACTGTTGTTTGCGCGTTTTAGAACGACAGCTGCGGCCGACGTCGGAAAACGATCTTCATGTAAAATAGATGGCTTGCAGATGTGAAAAGAAACATAAAAGACGTGATGAAAATTTTAATAATGATTAATGTTTGTATAAATAGAAATATATTAAATTGACAAATTTCAGCATTTTTCAGGAATTTTCCTAATCAAATAATATAATTATTTTGTTAAGAAATCTAGTGCTCTTTTATCTTTTAACAATCATTATTTTAGGACTTAAGATTTAGTTGTATCTTTGAAATACTAGTACGTGTTTGATTCATATGTCAAATAGTTCGTAAACCAAATACGCATGGTCTTTAAGCAATAGCTCACTTGTATCCAATTGTAATTCGAATAAAGAACTCACGGAGACAGTGTCCTAGATGTGCTCCGAAGACAAACATTAGAGGCGACTGGCGTCTGGGCATCTTAGACAGCTGCGAGCCTCTCATTATTGAACGGCCCTGTCACGAAACCGCTGTTTCATATAACTCATTAAAATTGCTCGTCTTTGTACTACAACGAATTAATTGTTGCGCCATATTAATTTATATCGACATTTGCATACTATGATTAAAATGTACTCTAATTGTTAGTTATTACACTGCAGTTATTGCAACGTTAACTAAACTAATTAAGTAAATAACCTAGACATTTTTCCTTTATCATAAAATGTTATAAGACGTTTTTTTTTAAAAAATAATTGTTAAATTGTATATAATGCATTCTTTATATAATTATTGACAACCTTTGGTAAATCCTCGAGTTTAATTCCCAGTCGAAATCAATATTAAAATACAATAGTAATAAAAAAAACGTCTTTATTTCTGGTTCCATTGTTCTTGTCCTGATGGGTATTTCAGTTTAAGGCCAGGGATTGTACAAGTATGTATAATATTTATTTTACTTTAAAATATTTTCTCATACATTTTCGTTGGGTGTTCAATACTTTAATTTTCCTTAGCAGTAGAACAAATTTGTATAGAACAACTCCTTCCAATACAACGTATGATAAATCTTTTTCATATAAATGTGCAATATTTAAACGTGTTAACTGTAAGCAATCAAGAAGAGAATAAGACTACGCAAGTAATTTTCTTGTTATTTTGTATGCCGTCGTGTAGTGATTAATTTAAGAATATCAGCGCCACATACATCAGTCTAGTTGACACGAGTATCTTGAACACGTGTTCTTGTAAGTAATTTACTTAGCTTGATATTATGTTCTCTAAATCTATAAATCTTACGTTTTTTATTATTTTTTGATTTATTTGCTAATTACATAAAATTTTAACGTAGTTGTTCTTCTAGAATTGTGGGCCTGAAATAATACGATATAAAAGATATAGTCGTTGGGAAACTGAATATAACAAAGTTTGCCCTCTCAACCTCTTTATTCTGCTTGTAGACATTTCTCTGTTTTAGCAATTGTCTCCGTTCACGGATCAAATTCTCGTTTAATATCAAGCATGAGTCACATTCGAGACATATTACATATTATAATTAACAACGCTTCCTGCATAAAAATACCGTCGGAACGTAATTAAAAGACTTTTTTTAAAATTCTATTTGTATGCATTTTCCAATAAAGATTTTACAGTAATCAATACAATCCAATAAATTTATGTATAAGTTAAAAGGCTTATTATTGTGTTTATTTCTGTTGAATGTTCGAAATTAGTTAAATCATATTAGCGGATAACCTCACACATCAGTCAAGAATGTTACTACAGCTGTGTGTGAGATTCTAATCACTATTAGTCATCGCATTAATAACTCTTCGGCGTGTGCTCCAATTAGTTTGATCTGAAGTTGAATTATATGCCAGCCTTCTTTATTAAGAACGCAAATTGCAATTGTTTTAAATGTGACATTTGTTTTGCCTTATTTAACATCGAAAATATAGTTTTAATAGCCTGTTAACCATGGGTGATGGCAACTGCTACCTTCCGTAGTAGCTTATACAAATAATTTGGGATTAATACCCACTATTCTAATCAAATGTAAGTCAGTAAGAAAATTTACGACACTGAGTTTACGCTTTACACCAATATTGTTTTTATGTGTATTTATAAACTGTGTTGTTCTACTTTATTATTATCTAATACTATTATTTATGAGTATTATAGTCAGTCGTAAATTCGTTTGAAGTTTATTGTTTTTATATGAAATACTTTGGGAGAACATTTCAATTGTTTCAACTTTTCACTCATACACTTTCACTCGTGCATATTCATATAAATCCGGTATCGGATCCGGTTAAGCAAATAAAAACGAGAAAAACTGTACTGAATGTATAGTACATCTCGATTCTGACATAATTGGCATGACTCTGGACGGCGCAAGCGTCATGGTTAAAGCTGGCACACTAGTACTAGTACCGTGCTATCATCAATTGTGTATCGCACACGGCATCCAGTTAGCTGTTGTCAAATTTTGTACCTTAAAAATCGGATAGAGAAGTTGATCCCGTAGAAAAGTCTTCTATTGAAATGGAGTGATGATGATAGTGAATACATGGACGAATTGGATGATGAGCAAGGTAGATAAGAAAAAGGGAAAGAATCACAACTTATTTCAGACTGCCGCACACGCTGGAACAGCCTTTTATCTATGGTTGGAAGATTTTATGATCTGAAGGTATGCATCAAAAAAGCTTTATTAGGTATAAAATCTGATATAAAAGTTACAGACCACGATTGGTCAATATTTAAATTTAAATTAAGATTATGAAAAAAATCTTAAAAAAGAAATGACTGCGTATGAAGTAGGAGTAAAAGGAAAACACACGCAGATCTAAAGTTACTTAATGGCGATTAGGACAACAAATTTTCAGGCAGAAAGGGCCTTTTCAGCCGCAGGTTATATTTGTAGTGACATCAGAAGCAGATTAGGGGATAGTACAATCAACACTATATGTTTTCTTAGATCGTTTTTTTTTGCAGACACAGAAATAATATTTACTTGCATTTTGCATTGCAAAATATAAATGCTTCTTGTTTTATCGTTTGTTAGGATTATGAATGACTGAAGTTGATTTTATAAATATAAATTTAAAAGAATGTTAAGTCTAGATTATTAATATGTTATTATTACTTAAGTACTTTCACATACTCACAGCAATAAGTGAGATTGATTACTTTATTATTTAAAATAGTTTCATAATTTCATTTAGTGCAAATTACAATTAATACCAAAAAATATAATTAAATGATTTTTTTATGTATTATTATCAAAACTAAAGAGCACTAAACACTAGGCCCTAAGTAACTTCATAATCCGGTAAAATCCGGCCGGATTGAAAATACTACCGGATTGCAATCCCTAGTAATGCAATTATTCTAGTTGGTACTTTGTTTTTCTCTCCCTCAAATACAAATTGGCGAGTGCATGTCAACTAACTTAATCAGAACCCTCGTTTCAGAACCCCCTATACTTCAGACAGCAGTATGAATAGATAAGTCGTACTTACAAGGACAATGACTTATCTAATGAATACGAGAAAATGTGGATTTATGACTTTGTTCAATCGTCTAAAAACCAGTAAATAATTGAATTCTTGGTTGATTATAATGCGGTTGTGAGTATTGTTTATTGTTGTTTGTTAAATAATATTTGCATGGTATTATTAAAGAGATTATAGTAACTCCGTCTTGAAATTTTATATACCGTTTCTCTATATTCAATCTTATAAAATGTATATAAGATCTTAATTCTTAATTCAAAATTTGACGGAAATTGAGTTACCTATACAAATTATTACGTATTAGCTTTCTGCGTCGATATAGTGTCAATATTTGCTATCATTTCTGACGTGTTTAACGATTCGCTCCAATGAGTATTATATTAACGCATAACAATTTTAATACGTGTGTAAAAGTCTGTTCGATCTTTTATTTATGTTAGTTAATAGGTATGTGCAAAATAAATAAATAAATTTAATTGTAAGTATAAACTGGTCCATGGATGTTAAGACAAGCATAACTCTTAAGAAATGAAAACAAATGAACCAGGCTTCAAACTGGCTGTGAACTTATAAAAAACATAGTTTCATTTAGTATCAACAAAAAGTATGAAAAATGTCATTATATTAAGTTAAAATTTTCATTTTATAATATCGATCGTACTAAAGCCACGGGGAGACATCACGTCCCCCTCAGACCTGCAGGGGGCTTCCATTAAACTAATCTTAATCAGAAGCCTTTTTATTAAATTGGTAGACGATGCGGGGTAATTCACTAATGAAACTGTGTTAGCTAGTCACATGCTCTATGTTATATTTATTATCATTTCCTTATAGGTATGAATTTTGTTGAGAAACTATGTAAGAATGATTTTTTGCTGGAGGTCTGGGGATAGCATGTTGAAGGTGTTAATGTGTATTATTTATTATCCATTAAGTATTTGTAAAGGTGATGCGTGAGTAAAAGTAGGTAAATGATTTAAAATTTCTTTGGAAGTTTTAGAAACGATTACTCCATACTTGACTTTTGTATGGATATTCAATGTAGTATAATTGTGGCAAGTCCTACCAGGTGTGCAAATGATACCTGAACTGTTACTCAGGCATTAGTTTATTCAGTAATATTCTATTAAAATCTAGAAAATAAATACGAAAAGGAATATAGATTGTATTATATATAATTATTCATAATTACTTATGCCTCCATGAGTCATGTACACTAACAACAATCGATGTCCTTTTAATAAATTAACAATAGAACTTTTAATGTAATGGGCAACCCTAGTAATAAAAGGAAACAGCCGGCACACTTGTATGGGCTCGGCTTGGCAATCATTTAATTTTACCTAAATTACTTTTACCATTTGTTTACTTTAGCGTTATTCTTTCATTTGTTTTTTTTTCATAAAAAATGTATATAAAATGAGATTATTCAGGATTATTTAATTAAATAAAAAATTGTGTCTAATAATTAATTTATTTATTGAGATGTTTCGAGAGCCTTGCAGCCAAAAACATAAAAATAGGTTAAAAGTTATTAAACGTTTAAGTAAAACTCTAAAGTTGGAATTCTAATAAACTTTTTACGCACTATCGCGTTTTATCGCATTCTGAAAGAGGGGTCTAAATATTTGCACATTCAGCTCACGTTTCGAGTAATTTAGCCTGGCATGGGGTAAGTGGAAAACTATGTAATATTGCAACAACGACACGATGAAATTTTTATGCAATCGACACGATGTCATTCAAACGTTCTTGTCTCATTGTGTTCCTTAAGACATTTTTTATTCGTTTTAATGTTGAAAAAGAACGTTCTCCACTGCAGTTTGTGATCATCAGACTCAAATAAATGCGTAACACTATTTCTACATTTGGAAAACACGACGAACATTTTAAAAGCGCGTAAAAACTAAGAAACTATATCACGACGAACCTAAATAGTCCGGCAATATAAAAACAACATACATTCTTAAATCAAAAGAAAATAAACTTATGTAATAGTGGTAGTGGTAGGAACGAACGACTGAGTCCACTGACTTTAAAGTAGGTTTATCAAATTAAGTATCCATTTTACTATTTTCTTATTGGTTATTATTTGAAAACTATTCTACATGGTCGGGTTATACAAACAGCTCGAATCGAAAACAATATTAGGGGATTCCCCCTGTAAGTATTGTGGTATTGCCAACTTGCAACATAATAATATACCTATATAATTACAGTGTGGCCAACGCTCACTTCAAGAATAGCTATTCTTAGCTAAAGGTGTATTACATATTTTACATATTTGTGGTTTTTTTTGGGCACAGGCGCGGGGCCCCCAAGGCGCGGGGCCCGTAGCATTTGCTGCCTCCTGCTACATGGCTAATCCGGCACTGGACACCCATGAACACGACAAATAGAACAACAATACAGTAATAAGTCAAACTTTTCTGGAAGGCTCTATTTACCAACTACTCGTATAGTCAAAGTCATTAAAAAAAAAAGTAGATAAAAAATTAGGCTCTTACGTTAACCATAAAATTACATTTCAATAATATTACTAAAGTAATGTGTGTATAGCCTAGAGCAGTATATTATTATGATGCGCACGCGCAGGTGAGAAACATTATTGAAGATCATCAAGAAAATGATTCACCCAGAAAACACGTCAATTTGATGGTTAAATGCTTCGTAATCTCTTAATAATGACAGTTTCGCTCCAAAATATCTTAATAACTTTATTACAATGTACGACGTTGTATTAAAAGTTACGACTAG